>WOGP01002981.1:0-11784 GCA_015342065.1 Leptinotarsa undecemlineata | reverse complement strand
AATAGAAAACATGAAGTATCCCGTCTTGTGCGAAATGACGGAGTTGAAGTTGCAGTTTTAGGACATGTATTAATGGATAATAATCGACGATCTATCAGACGAGTAGCTAGTGTCTGGTGTATCAGCTACTAGTGTTTCTCGGATTTTGAAAGCCGACAAATTCAATTCTTTCGAAAAAGTCCAGTTCAGGAATTGAACGAAGATGATCCTGATTGTCGACACATTCACAAACTCCACAAAATTTGAATATCTGGGCCGGCATTCTTGGATATCATATTCTTGAATAAATTTTTATTGAAGGTAATCTCAATGGAGACACATAATTAAATATATTATAAGACTCTGTAGATCCAATGATAACACACATTTTAGAAAATGATGACAATTTATTAGAAAATGGAAATAACATTTTAGCAGGGTGAGATAGTTTTCAGACGAACGTTTTCCAATGCACTATATCGGCAGAAGGGGTCCAGTGGAGTGGCCAGCTAGATCGCCTGATCTCACACCGATATACTTCTTTCTGCGGGGACACCTGAAGTCAACAGTATATTCTACTAAGCCTACAAATCTAAAAGACTTGCGAGAGAACCGTTCGGGAATGCCCATTGCTGACTCCTAACATCTTGAATAATGTACGGAACGCTTCCGAGAGTAGACTGTATTATTGTATGGAACTAGGTGGAGGTCATTTTGAATAATTTATTCGTTGATTTTGTTTCCACTGATATTATTTATTGTTGATTTCCTCATTAAAATGAACGTCAGCGAATTTTCTATTTTTTCTTAAATAAAACGTTTAGCATTCAATGTCTCAATGCCGATTAAACTAATTTCGAAATTGAATTGGTAATAGGAGGACAAAAGACCTTTTTTCATATCAGAATTAGTTTCCCTAGAAATAAAAATAGACGTGTTCTTTGAAATTTTCGATTATAAGTCCGTTTCTGACTTACAGGAGAGGTCAAGTTTTTGCTGGAACGCCCTGTATTATCAAAGTATTTAGTCAAGTATATTCACTTCAGCGCACTTTTAGAGCATGAGTTTTATCTCTTCACATCCTATAGCCTATCATAATATTATCTCAAGCGATAATCACTGCCAATAATTGTTTCACGACCGCTGAGCAATCAGTTTAGATTATATTATTCATCGTATGAATGTCGTTTGCGCTTGCGCTAGCTCCTCATCAGAAGAATTCCCTGTAATTGTCTTCCTAATGTTATCAATCCAATGCCGATATGCGTTGGTTCGCTTCAGAAAGAATAGTTAAAGAGATATTCACATCTCCTAAATTAGCATTGAGTTAATTCACAGCTTTTTGCTTTCTACATGAAGCAGAATTATGATTACTGCCAAAAATATCGTTCCATTTAATCGAAAGCTCAAATTTTGGGATACCAGTTTTCAATTCAGTCATAACATATCCAGGATACAACGTCACGGATGTTTTGAAGCCATCTGTTGACTCAGTTTTATTATCCATCTGTTTCTGTTAATGACTGTTAGATATGAATTATTTGTTCCATCTGTACTTTTCACTTCATTTTTCTTTCGTAGTATCCTATTGAAGAAACAGTTCATTGTGAGATTTTCACTAAACATGTAAACAATAACGTAACACGTATTTCGCAATACAATAGTTTCTTCAGGTTTCTTCACGCCTGGAAATATGTCAGTGTGACGCTTATTTTAACATAAGCATTTTAGAAAATTGATCTTACTGCTACACACAACAACTACAACAGATCATGAATAACTGATAAACATATTTCAGAAATTATAATACGTCAACGTTAATTTCACAGCAGTAATCAAAATTTCCATCTCATGCATTAATCATTATGTCTTCAATTTGAAAATGATTATCAATGAATATCAACTTTTTCTAGGTTTTCATAACTTCTTTCAACAATCAGATGAGTTTTCATATATTTCTCAACTCAAAATTCTTCAACTTCAGTGAGTCAAGTTATGGAGGATATACAAGAAAAGACTGCATAGAACTGCGATATAATTCCACATCATCTCCTAATCCCACAGCAGACTTCCAGGACCAACAAGAACATGGGAGAACTCGTGGCAACTTTGAACTTCTTATTGGTTTTGTAACTGTAATCCTTCTCTTAATTCCTTCTCGAATACGGTTCACGCAATCACCCGGCTATAACTTTAATTAAAACTTGGTATTGATACTCTCCCAAAAAAAGTGAACCAGCACTGAATTGGAGTATGACTTCCATATCATTCCGTTCATAGAAGTTGATTATCTCATTTCGTCTTCAGAGACATATTGATGAGAGTTGGATTAGAGCTGATGGGATATGTCAATTTCCAGATATTTAAAGCCGGTAAAACTTTTATTTGAAGGAAACACCTCCTAAACCCGTTCAAAAATATCCAAAATCAACTAAAAATACAATCTTCATTGTATCACTAAATACTTCTTCCATTTTGAACTGTGAGTAGTATTTATTTCGGTTAGAATATTTTAAATACTCCCCACTTCTCCAGACTAATTCTAAAAGGTCAAAACATCATGCTAGTAAAGCATTCCAGTTGGATGAAATCATGTTATTATCAATTTCCAGTAATAAGTGATGGAGTTGTTGACTTGTTATATTTCAGTATTTTCAGGCTTCACATACAAAGTGATATTTTTATTACAAAAGTTCTCTCCTCATTTATAATGAAGGAGTCAACCAAAAAGTGTGTCATTAATTTCATTCAGTGTTATTACACGAAAAAAAAGAACTTTGAAGAAATTAGAGAACAAACTTAGATCCTTTGGAATCGCAGGATATACTCAGAACTTTGGTATTTTCAACCAATGTTCTCAATATTTTCAACCTGTTAGCAGAAATCTGACGTAAAAGTGAAAGTGGAATCTCTTTAACCCAATAATCAGAACTGCAGCACTCTTCTCGATGCGCGTTTCACCAACCTTCTCAGGGGGCGAAGGAAACTATAATCAGGTTTAACCAAGGCATTTGATACTGTAGATCATCGTCTGCTCTCAAAAACACTAAAAAATATAGGCATTATAGGGAATTGCTTTGAACTTTTCAAATTTACTTCGAAAACAGAAAGGAGTGAACGAGACAATTGTGGTGTTCCTCAATGCATTGTATTGGGTCCTTTATTGTTAAATTGCACAGTGATAATAATAAACATTCGTCTCTCCTGAGGCTGAGATCATTGGATATGCTGATGACAGGGCAATATTTTATGAGGCAGAAACCTGGAATTTCCTTTAAAAAAGGTTGAAAAAAACTTTGAACTTGTGAAAAAATGTTATGAACACCGTCTTCTGACAGTCAATCTAGAAAAAAACTACGTTTTGCCCTTTCAGCTGCAATATATCGAATAGCTTTCCATATAGGAATGAAATTATCAACACTCAAGGTGATATAATTGAAAATCACTAAAATGGGACCCTCATATAAAATATATTATCAAAAAACTTCCATCAATACTGTATAGATTTCTACTACTCATAACTAGTTTACCAACGAAGGAAGTGAAAAACTATATTTCGCCTCAGTGGAAAGTCACCTGACATACGGGCTCAATTAGGTACATTCGAAAAATGTACGTTTTCCAACAGATCGACACTATACAAGAAAAATTCCTCTATGGAGCCTCTGGTAGCTATATTATTTTTATACAAATGTAAAATATCACTTCAGTAAAAATAAAACACTAGTCTGAAATCACCAAGTATAGCACTCGAAATCGTGAAAAACTCACTTTCCCAGTTATCGTGAAAAAGATAATATCACAAATAGCATACTATTTCACTGCTGCGAAACTTTATATTACAATACCGGAATCGATAAAAAATATGTTTCTTAGGTCATTGTTAAAAAAAAAATCATACCAGAAAATGACGGAAATTTCGTAATAAATTTTCTAGATTGAAGTTTATGAAACAGGTCCAACACATATATCATCCATCATAGCATCACAAATTCTGTTGATCTTAAGTATTTCATTTCAATATTTTTATTAAATTATATTATATTTTAACTATTTTATTATATTTTGCATTCTCATTTATATTTTCCGTGATGCAATTTTATTGTCTTTTATTGTTTTATTTTTTGTATTATTTTTATTACATCATACATATTAACTATTTGCGAAACAAGTGCAGTAGCAGTAGGCACTATAATCAACTTGTTCCCTAAAAATATGTACTCTCACACTTGTGAATAAAGTTACTATTATTATATCATTCTATACAAACCTTTGATTGAAGATTTGATCATGATTCAGCAATATAAATAACTTGTTTTTAATTGCAAATATACAAGGCTTTTCAAATCACTGCAGAAATATCAAATTTTAATCAAATTTCTAGAGAACAATTGAATGATATCAAGGCTCTTTTAATTCCGGAGATATTCTAAAAAAACAAAAAATTGAAATTATATTTTCACCTCTCTTCTTCATTCACAATTATAGTATAAAAAACATGGCTATGCCTTGCCACAATTACTTCCAGTAGACCTAATAAAAACATGGGCTTTTGGCCACAGTCGTTGCTTCGTGGCACTACCTTCCTCCTCGCAGTCAACACATATATTACTGAAGATGTTTGCCATATTCGTGGACCAAACCTTTTATACTACGACCACGGCCTACCAGCCAAGACTATGTTCTCTCTGTTTTCAATGGACTATCAGACTAGGTAATTAAATTTCTATACAAGGTGTCGTCCGAAATGGAACGCTTCCAAATTTGAAATTGATGTTGCTAATTTTTTTCCATTTTTCAATTTTTTGCATCTTTTCAGTTTCGAATTCGAATTGAATCACATTCAATTGGTTTGCGAAATTTCATTCCGGAGATTTTAGTCTTAAAAATGAGCCCCGACACAGTAATTCAGAACGAGGATTTGAGAACTGGAGACTGACCCATCACAAATAGTGTGTGTGACGGCGGAGGGAATGGGAGTAAGTTCCCATGTAGTTATTTATGATTCTTAACGTAATGAAATAGTCAAAAATTTTTCAGTTTGAAGGTATTCATATACAGCTTTCGTTTTCAAAGAACGGAAAAATATATTTGAATCACTCACACATATATCTGATGTGACTATTGAATAACAACTTCAAATAAGCCTATTTATATTCACTGTACATATACCTAAATAATGAATCGAACATACACCTATCTGAATTTTTATTTAAAATTATCCGATGTAATTATATTTTATTTATTTTCACCAATATTTAATGGAATCTTGGAAGTTGAAATTGACACACTTTCCAGCATAAGACTGAGCTGAAATTTCGCCAACCTTTGGTTCTCGTGACAATGCAGGATTACCTGAATACCACCATTGTTTATCCAACATTACGTCCAGCGGAGGTTAGAAAATGACATATTTCCACAGTAAAGAATGGGCTTGATGAGCAAAACACTAGGTAACGTTCCGTTATAAGTACAATATGTCAGGCCGGCCACATTTGAATATTCATGTCATATCTGATGATTATGTCGATGTTGCACATGTGCGGTCGTTGGAAAGCTAATTCAGAACCTTCGTTGCTAAGTGGCGACTATTACCCAAGATGAGGAACTATATTTTTATGCACTGTCGTGAGATGGGTGTTGATGGAAGGATTTGCTCAAAAATACGAAAAACAAATATGGCGGTCCGCCTAACATGAGGGACTAATTTTTCAGGAAATCCTATCACATGTGCATCGATTAAAAGGGTTTAGTGAAAAAATATGAGAAATAAAATGACATCATCCCAAATGAGACACTCCTGAAAATGATTGACTTTATTTTTCCAGCAGCCTCATGATATGGATATCAATTCAAAGGGTTCATGGGGAATAATGGAAATGTCGGAAAAAATGGTCGCCATACCAATTATAACTCATCAGAGGTTGGGGATAGTTAGGCTTTACTCAATCAAATATTACAGAGATCGACCAGGAAACAATAGCGCGTTGAATGGAGTGAAACACCTGAAGAACATGACCAGCGATTAATGGAGAAACTGAAATTGTTCAATTGTGAAAAAACATTTTCAAAAATACAATATCGTGAAACTGCATAGATAAACAGGAAAACGAAATTTAAATAATCAGTAATGTTTCATTACACCAGATTCTCTTCATATTACAATACATAATGAAATTTGGAACAATCATGAAATACAAATCAATTCAGAGAACTGAGATTATAAAAAAAGAAAAGAAAAAAAAATCACCTCAAAGGTGCTGCTTCGTTTCCTCCTGTTCATAAAAGAGGACATATGCCTTATCGCTCACAAGTGATTTTGGTGAAATTGGGAACACGTGTGAATCGTTGTATTCATGCCACGTACCATTATATTATATTATATAGGTGTCTGCAGTATGCCGTGTAATGCCCGTTGTAAGTAGTCCCACTGTGATTTGAAAGTGCATATAGATTATAACGACAAGGAGCCACATTGTTTGTTGCATAATTGCCACTAAAGCTTTTTGTT
This sequence comes from Leptinotarsa undecemlineata, assembly GCA_015342065.1. NCBI lineage: Eukaryota > Metazoa > Arthropoda > Insecta > Coleoptera > Chrysomelidae > Leptinotarsa > Leptinotarsa undecemlineata. The sequence goes on along the minus strand of WOGP01002981.1, from coordinate 5,294 downwards.
GGAGAGAATCTATTCAAATGAATTATTATAATATGGGGAAACTTATAGATTGATAAGGACTTTGCACATTTTATTCTTTGCTGGCACCTAGAACACATTGGTTTTTAATCTTCATCCAGAGTTTCCTCTCTTGTGAAGGAATCCAAGAAATGTGACAAACTCAATTGGCTAGTTCTTTGTGGTATGTGAAGAGACAAATCCCAGAAAGGATCGCAGGTTACTGATGAGTGCCCATAGTGTGTGCACTTCATAGTGGATTTATTTAACCAACGAAATAGTCTACAATCTTGGAGTGTTCATATTCAAATATCTCAACCAGGACTCTCGTGCTTTTCTGCTGTCGCATACATTTTCGTTAATCTCCGTTAATATCGGTTCAGGTTTCTCAGTAATTCTGTTGAGGTCCTCATGTAAACCTTCTAAAAGATATCGAAGGAATTCGTGGGCGTCTTGATGGGCAGAACCCATGAATTGAGGAGCAAATCTTTCAATCTGACTTTTGAAGTAGACTGTGTTAATTACTCTATCAGATGAATCTTCTGACAACAATTCCTTGATAACTTTTGCGAAGGCTTTGATTAAAACATACTAGAAATACTAGTATTGATATATTTTATGTATTTATCCTTTTTCAAGTATTGCAGCAACCATCCCGTGTTTGATAAACATTGGATTACACTGTTCACGAAACAGGTGTTTGCAATATTTTTTAACCCATTGAACCAAATAGTTTTGACTGGAGAATATATCACCGATCTATTGTTGTAACTGTGGATACTATGTTTGTCACTACTAACTTCATCTGAGTAAACACGAATACGATGATTAAACCCTTCATTGGAATGGTAGGATGAGGAATTCGAAGTAGAACTGCTCAAAACTGAATTGGATATTAGTTGTTTGGGAGCTTGCAAAAGCTCAGCCAGAGGACTAAACACAGCCTCATTTAGAGTTCCCACTTTCTATTCTGCATTTTGCTGCGAGTCTTCTACCACACTGCACAACTCCAGTTCTTGCACTATCTGTACATATTCGTTACGTTACGTAAAAACATGAGAATTTGATAGCGGCATCGGTGAAAGAGATTTGTGACAGATAATGCTCGATTGGGAATGAGGATGGGATAGGATTGGCTGTACTAGGTAATAGGTAGATGCCGATATTTTTCATTCATGGGAAACATTTATAATTCACCTAGAGTTTTTGATTAAGGAATTGTACATAAACATGAAGCTGCATTTCCTCTTTGAATCAGAATGCCAATTTTTTAAACAAGAAAGAGGTACCTCTTGGGTAATTCTTCTCTTTGGAGATCCTAATGCCGATTTCATGAATGAAACCCAATGCTTGCAGGCCTAAGGTACCAAATGTTTCAATTCCTATTGCTTAAAAAAAGAAAGTATTCACGAAATAATTGTATTTTCGTGTTTTTAAAAATTCTGCTGACCCAGGTGCTGCACCGCTGAAGCCGAAGGAACGTGACAAGGAGTCAAAGTATCGATGCAGATGAAATCCCAGACAATCGTTTTTCTCTCCATCAAGGATTGAGAGTCATGCCATCTGGTCGTTTCCCATTTCACTGCGAGTGCCTGGGGGTTCTAAAATGGAAGGTATATTTGCCCAACCTAAGTCACGTTGGATGGCATCATTTACAGCTTGATGACAGGAAAAGCGCCCGGCGCTATATCTACAACTCAATCCATATCGTCGGATGTCTACTTCCATTCCACATTTGCATTTGTATTGAACAGAAATATTGGAAACTAGTCGGTGGCCTACAGCGACTCTAAAAGATTCATTGTCCAATTTTTACAAGAGGAGTATCCCAGGTGTATTGAACATTTTTTCTGGTTCTTGGTACTTCTAGATTAGTTCGTGAGATCCATAGTTGTTCGGCCTCCCTCAAACTGTTATCCGATGGAAAGTATGGTGGTAAAATTGAATCTATCATATTGATCACAGTATAACTTGCAGAGAGCAAGGTAGGTAGTGAAAGATCAGTGATTATACCAATGCCTAAACCTCAATAAGATATAGGAAGAGTAGCCTGATGTCATGCATTGCTCTCCGATTGATCGTTCAATAAAAGTCGAAGAGTGTTACGAATTTCTTCATCAAACTTGATCAGATAAATTTGGTGATGCCAGGTTGGAAAAAATCTCATGAGATGGAGGAGCTTTGGAATAGTCAAACAGTTTCTCAGAAGAAGGAGAGCTACACGTTTCAGAACAGCCTGAACACGACGAAACATAATTCTGAAATTATGTAATTTTTTCTCAAAAATAGTGATAAATGATTTTTCTGTGAGAGGAGAACCAAGAAGAATTAAATTAGTTCTGTCAATTATTTTGATTCCAGGAGCAATTTCATTGAATTTTCTCGAAATATTCAAATCAGGTTCAAATGAAGTTCACATTTATGGAAGTTTAGTTCAAGCCCAATTTCCTTTTACTTTTTAATAACAGACGAGAGGGCATTGAGAACATCCTTAGAGTCTAAATACTAGAACGAATACTAGAACTTAGAATCTAAATAGTAAACTTGTTATCGATAGTAATTCTAAGCGAAATGTTACCTATATATTTTGCCTACGAAAAAGGTGAATCTCATAATCCGTTCTCAATTGAATAATATGAGCTTGATTTGGTTTGAAGTCAATTAGATTCTTCTCAGAGCATGTAAATGAAAGCTTGTGATTAAAAGTGTATTAATGACTCATTTCAATTTTTTTTGTAGAATAAAAGAAAGTGATTAGTTTCTTTGTAAATCACGATATAAGCACTTTGTGAAAGAGCGAACTTTGAGAAATTGCTAACTTATCATCGTTTCCTATGATCAACTTGAAGTTCGGCATCAGAATCTATCTAATCCCAGATCGAGAGAATGGTTTAATCCTCAGAGCAAGTTTCACTTCTGGATGGGGTAATTCGGTTTGTGTAATGCCGAGCAGGCCAGTCAAGCTGGGTCACAATAGAAGTAATCCCTAGGGATTCCGAAGAAACGAACTAAAAGCCGTCATTTTGTAGAACAACTTCGTTTGTCGAACTTTTCTTAGGTCAGATGATGACAAATGAAAGTTGTTGACGAAAAACTTCGAATACAATCTTTGTGGAAACCAACCAACTTCTTCAGGGTTGAATTGAGCTGGGAAAGAGTCGGTTTATATTTGAACCGAATGTTGTAGTCTCTAAATTACTGCAGCCGCAACGGTAGATAGAGAACTGGATTTCGCTGTAGCAATAATACTTTAGCTGCGTTATAATCTTCGGTATCATTAGATTTTGGATTTACTCTTCATTTGTCATTTTCTCGAATTGAGTATTGTTTTTTGGTTTGGGTGACTAGAAATTTCCACCGATAAAGTATATTTAAAAGATAAGCATCATTTTTAAAAATTTTGATAACAAAATCAATCATTCCTTCATTCATAATCAATTTTATGTTTGGAAAATACAAATGAGCTATTCTTCAAAGACATTTCTTGAAGAGAACTCAATATTATAAACTATTTTTTTGGGTTTATAACCTTCCACAATTTGAAAAAGTAAAAGCTAAATCAATAGAGAATCTGCTAAAGTGTAGTAGAGAACAAACTGAAAAAATAAGAATTAAAAGTGATTAGTTGATAATAACAATTATATTAGGGAAAAAAATCCGAAATGAAATAATAGTGAAATAAAATACAAGTAAAAATAGAACAATTGAACTAAAAATAAAAAGTTAGGAGATTCCAAGCCAAGTTACTGCATGGCATTTCGATTGTTAGTATCCACAATCGTCTTCGGGTGATGACTGGACTAATTCTTCAGAGAGATGACTATTTATGGGTCATTCGAGTACCTTCACTTATCTCCGCTTTCCTTTTTTCCCCTTCACCGGTTTAGTGGAAGTTTCCCAGAAGTTGGCCTTTTCTCGCTTGATTATGGGTTTCCCTATGTTACGTATCTCTAAGCTAGCTTGACTGAATACATTGTTGGACAACATGTATGAGGCTTCCTTGAATTTCTTCCTAAACCAATGTTCCTTCCTGTGTATGATCTCAGCTTGGTACCAATCGATGTTATGTTGATAGTCCAACCATGCTCTTCTATTCGATTTTACATAATATAAAAAAATAGAAGTCCGAACTAATGAAATTCATCATGAAAAATTGTCTATCACCTTCAAACAAACTGAAAAGTTAAATCCGAAAAGTTACCGTGTAAACTACTGAAGAGTCCATTCATAAATTTAGTTTACAAATTGGAAAATTCAAGTGAAAAAATTAAATACTAATACTGAGCATTGTTAAGTGGTTAACGTATCGTAAAAATCCGTTTCCATGTTGGAAACCTGAAATACCTACAAAAATATTGCCCCAAACTGTGATAGTTCTAATTCCTTTGACATAATTCAAAGAAATTAAATGTCCAGATATAACACGTGACAGTCTACATCTACACACATAGTCGATGTTTCTTGAGAATTCAGTTCAGTTAAGCTTCATATTTCCGTTTTCAACCTCTCTCCAAACAGGCAAACAGGTACGATCCATTTCCACAGAGTTAATCGGAAGACACTTGTTAACTGCTGAAAGAATATATGCGGGTCCTTTGAGTTTTGAAATTTTTCCATGAGTTTCTTTGGTGATCATCAGATGATCTCAGAATATAAATTGAAGGGGTTATATTTTCTTTTCCAAAAATCTCAGAATATGTTTCGCTAAACTGGATCCTGCCTTTTTTTTTCTCTCTATGTATCCACGATGTTTCTTTTTTCTCACATCTAGGGGCCTTGAGATTTGACCTATATAATTTTTTCCACCGGAACAAGGTATATTGTAAGGTAACAAAGCTGATAATAAATAAGAATTCACCTACCGAAAATTTCTGAAGGCATGGAGAAACCAGTGACGAAAAGATAATTTTGATTTTAATTGCACATCTAAAATATAAAAAGAGCCTACATACAGAATTTCAACCTTCGAAAACAGTGATGAACAGTAACTTTGTTTTATCAACGTGCCACGATACACTCATAACGGTATGCTGACGCGCATCTCTCTGTCCGCACTGTCCTGACTTGTGACGTCACTGCGAAGCACGGAGCCGGACAACGCACAATTCATTAGAAGGAGAATGAGATTCGTTCGAATATCTCCAGGCATTTTCGCATGAAAATGGAATTATTAGTCGTGGTGCATAAATACATACATGTTGAATTTTTTTTCGAAGTAGCTATATTTGTTTCCTGAGTCTACTGAATACTAAAATTATGAGTCATTTTCTCACCCTATTGATGAAACGGAGGGTGAT
>WOGP01002980.1:0-15828 GCA_015342065.1 Leptinotarsa undecemlineata | reverse complement strand
ATATACGAATACATGTTTTTTTTGAAGACAAAACAAAAGCACTACAGGAAAATCCTTGAGCCGATCTCAGAACGATGCCTGTACGAAAGTAGCGCTTCACATTGGATTTGAATTGCTGAAGATTAAATCCATTTGGAAAAACGTTCTCGGAAAGTTCATTCTACGGTTCTCCAGATGAAAGAATTTTTAAACAGTGAAGTTCGAGGAGTACTAAGTTTGGCCAATCCCATCATTCAGGTGGTAGGTGCATTTTGAGCATTTTCATCAGTCCTGAGAGTTTCATCGTTCCACCTCAAAAGCAGAAAGTGTAATTGTCTGGAGAAAACCTATGCCTGAGTTTTTGTGACATTGAATTGAACCTGGATACTTACACCTCTAGATCCTCATTGAGATATGCAACCTCCTTCTGCCGGTGAAGACGTGCCTCCGTAGCCGATGTCCTGAAATCCAAACGGAAATACTTCTTTAGCAGAGCAATATATTGGATTCTTGGATTTTTCTACAAGTATAATGGTTACTACCACAGTATAGATCATTCAGACACTTATTACCAACCACTGGAGGAAAACGTAGTTGCTTGGTTCTTACTATCCTGTACAGATAACGGAAGAATGAAATGTCTTTATTTGTACTTGAAATTAATTTTCATGTAATGTTGACTTAATATCTGCCAACTACGGTGCCTTATAGAGTCCCAATCAGGAATGAAGGAAAGTAAATCGTCTACGACGAGGTGATGTTAAGAGTAGAGAGCTGTTGATTCGAACATCGAAAACACCTTCAGATTCTGATAGAGGTGTATTCAATCGCTGTTCCAGGTTGAAGATCTCAACCTGCCAAGGGTCTCGTCTCAGGCCCTATCGATTTATGCGTGAAAATATTATTGGAAATATTCTCGAAGAGTAAAGTGGCTATAGAAGTACTTGCTCTCATCGAATAAAATCCAGGTCAATAGAAAGATGAATTGTCTCTTGTCTAAACTCATGACCACACTGGCTTGGAAGATAATGGCAGTGCTGGCATTCAAACGTGGGTGTTCTAAGCAGTTTCATCGAACCAGACCCTGTTACTTGGAAAAAGGAAAATATTTCTCCTCGAAAACAATTTCAGCACCTTCTACTCCTTCATTTTCATATAATATTCATTCACCTTCTAGTATTCAGATATATTTATCTTCATGGACAGTTCGACTCGAACCCACATCAGTTTGTATCATATATGTCAATTATCTTAGCATCATTATTATGATGATCAATATGATACATGACGAAAATGCAATGCCGATAGTTTGTGTGATGGATATCATAGAGAGCATATTTGGATATGATTCAATATTAGCAGGAATCTAATGCCCATTAATCAAAGGAAAATGCATAGTTAATTAATCTCTAGGTTTGATTAAATTCATATAATTCAGTATCCAGTAATATAACCATGAATGAAAGACCGCCAGAAGTTTCCAGATAAAAACTGAAATGAAAATACCCATTGGTAACAACTACTTTCACGTGAACATTGAATTACACAAAAGGAAAAGTTTTTCGGAACAAAATACAAAATTCACTTTTTCTAAACACAATATTCTGTTTAAAATGAAACTTTATATCATTCATCTTCAAATATGTGATTGAATTGACCGATACTTGAGGAAAATTCAAAATGAATTCAAGTAACTCTTTATATGATATTGTCACTGAACAGTTAACAAAAGAGCAGAAACGTGATTTTTTTGGAAGAAACACAAGCACTTTAGAAAAATCATTTAGGTGCTCAAGGAGCGGTGCCTGTGCGAAAGTAGCGATTCACATTGGATTTGAATCGCTGGTTATCAAATCCATTTGGAAAAACTTTATTAGGACGTTCATTCTACATGAACACATTTCTACAAATGAAAAAGTTCTCAAACAGTGAAGTTCAAAGTGTACTGAGTTGAACTTCGGAACGATGAGCAGCCATAGTCTGTGTTTTGGAATACAATAGTTTCCTCAGAGGTGTTTATACTGAGTTACGTATTGGTATGAACACGTCTGTACAATTCAATTTTGAGTAGTATGAAAACACAAAACATTGTGGAAGTCAGACAATTTCACGAAAAACACTTTTCTCTCTTTATAATCATTTTTCTCTCATTTATAATCATTATTTCACTCAGAGTGGAGCTGATCGTATCCGCTTTCTGAAGCCACACGCACCATCAACCATCTCCCCACAACGTGGGGTGAGTGGTCATTGGGTTAGAGAATCATTTGGGGGAAAAATAACAACTTTCTGCATTTGTTGCATTTGTCTCTTAGTTCCTCAGTGCGACAGGTCGGCATGATCTTTAGATCCAAGAAAAGACAAGGATTCCAAGGGTTCCAATAATCAAAACCACTATATTTACATAGTGTCCTGGGAAGTTTGTGAAGTTTCAAGAGGAAATCCCGATATTTCATCCGTTTTTCTCACGTCTTTTTGGTCGATATTTGTCCCGCCAGGAGTTGAAAACTCCACGACAAATATCGTCTTGCTGTGATGGTCGATAATACCTATATAGACTCCACACCTTTCGGTCCCAACAACGGATTCAATATCTGTCAGAGCAAAGGGCAATACCGTGTCAATACCGTGAAAGTGCCGTAGGTTGCTAGACATGCTAGACATGCTGACAGCAAGTGCTCACTCGCTCAGAGAAGAACAAAGGTCAGGCGCTTTGATGAGCCAAGGTCTTCAGTATTGTTGAAGGAGACCCCATGTATTGGCTTATTCTTGTATTTGCCGCATGAGTAAGTTACTGCGGCTTCATATGCATCTTTTGCTGGATGAATTCCAACTCGATGACACAGTTATGATCACTTCGTTCAGTATCGAAAAATTAACCGTATTCACTAGCTACTAGGGCAGCTGTCTAAAGAGAAATGTTCCAATGTCTGCTCTTTCGTGATCGCGAACCATGCAGAGAAAGGTATATGAACTCCTAATGACTTCACAGGCTCCATCCAATTCCATTTTTCATGTAAGTTTACGGTCTTCATTTTTCGTGTATCAACTTTCGGATATTTACGTCATACTAATATAGCTCAGGTCTACTTCACTACTCCAACTGAATAGAGTGAGGTCGAAACAGCAAACATATTCATAGCAGCGATTTTGTTCTTTCCCGCCAGTTCTGATGACCAGATCTGTTGAAGTGAGTGGTGTTGTGACATCCCGAGGTAAGTATTCGGCATCCAACTGGTACAAGATGCTTCGGTCTACGAGTTGCACATCTTCCTCGTAGTCCTAGCATTATCCTGTTTTGAGATGAACCAATGTACATTTATCTAACGCAAATTTCATACTGATAGCATGCGTATTTTCTTCCATCACCCTTAGGGACTGATCCCTTTGTTATTTCAGACGCATAAAGTTTATAATCATCTATACATCAATCTAACAAATGGATGAATGTATACCTCCGGTTTTAGGGGTCCACACGTAACCCCTCTGGCATTTCTGATCGCAACGGATAATGGCAATAGTGAAATGCAGAACAGAAGGGAACTGAGGGAATCGCCTTGAAATATACTCCTTCTGAAAGTGGCTGACCTTGTTAGGTGCTTTCATTAACACTATCTATGCCAAATGCCTGATTAAATTTTTGAGCATTTTTGGCAGCACTTTGTTTCAATTTCAATTCCTTAGTTATTAACTTACTTATGAGTTGTTTTTCCATTTCAAGCCACTGTTATTATGTTTTTGATTGTTCTATGAATACTGAATATCAATATGATAAAAAATTCAAATGCCACCATTTGAAGCGTTAAAATCATTTGTAGCTTCATCTCTCATTGACATTTTGAATAATTCTGTACCAATAAAGCTCAATCAATTTACAACGAAAATCGATGAACAAATCTTCTTCAGCAAATATGAATATTCCATTTTAGATTACGCTCTACATAACTTCAAAGATATCACTGTGAAACAATGCACTTCCTCCAGGGATTTCCAGAAATTTTCGCTTCACTAACAATGATGAAAACATAATAAGATCAGTGTCTGGATTCCGTGATCTTGAGACAGGATCGATGAACATACGCGCTCATCTGGGATGTCTAAATTGGGGTCGCCACTGGGATTATCTCAGAAATAAAAAGAGGCGACTTTTGAATAGAAATTCATAACCACATTATGTATTAGATGATTCCAGCACCTAAGAGTATTGCATTCATGATTCTCGGTCCTTATCTACGATACTGACACGAGAATATTCAATCTAACAATGGATACAAGTAACACCCCGCTAACCTTAAACACAAATCAATAAAAATTTTCTCGGACAGTCAAGCGGCGTTGGAAGTGCTTGGCTCCTACCGGGCAACATCTAAATTGGTAGCAAATTGACAAAAAAAAACAATCCCCAATAGAAGGACTCTGTCTCTGGTCTGGATTTTTGGCCACACTAGCTTGGAAGGCAATGGGGCTGCTCACTTTCTTTCAAAGGAGGGTGCTGTAAGGTAGCTTCACCGGACCAGAACCTGTCATAGGCATTGCTTTAAGTTTTGCTAAACAAACATTGAACACCTGGATGGCAAGAAGATTTAAAGACTTCTGGCAAAATTTTCCAGGATTGGCTCCAAGGCATTCACTCACCCTTCGAAATTTGAAACCAAACAGTTGTTGGACTACAGAAAGGATCAACTAGGATATTTGACATGCTTTTTTACAGGTCACTTTCGTCTAATCTGAATCATCATATGTAGAGACTCGGACTGTCGGAAGACACTGAGTTCAAAGTTTTTGTGACTGATAATTTTGAATGCTAACCTTCTGAATACTCATGTATTCATTGTTCTTTTGTAAAGCTGTCCCACAGGCGGTGACTCACAAGAATCAAGAAGTATACATCACTGAAAACACTGATTCACATTTAGTTTTTATTGTATCTATGTCAGATGGTATGTCTGCCATACGGATATACGGTAAACCTGTAGTATGGGACTTCACTTGCGTTGTTTCGGTCGCGGCTTCCCATCTAGCTGGAAGTTCGAAGTCTGTTGGAACTGCAGCATTGTCTGGCGAAAAATTGAAAAGAAAAAAATACCAAAATCTTGGTAACAACTATCTGTTCCATTCAGTGGCGGTTGAAATTTTTGGTTTTTATCGCCCGGAGCCTCTGTTATTCGTTTATGAATTCGGAAGAAGAATAGGCCAAGCAACGAAAGCTCACCGTTCTACTTCTTTTCTGATAGAAAGAATTAGTGTTGCTATTCAACGTGGCAATGCTCCTTCGGTCCTTGGAACTGTTCCTCCTTCACATAATTTTGATAAGATCATGCATCACCCTAATTTTAGTGCAGAAATGAAATCTCTTCGAAACAAGCCGAGATATGTGGATATTCATCAGTTGTGGATATTCATCAATCTCCTATCCAAGTCAATTCACAAGAGATTGATCCACCTTCTTCTTTTTCAGTGCGGTCAATGAACTTAGGTCATTCTTGTCCTCCAAATATGAGTTGGAGTCCTCGTAGTTCTGGTTCACTTTCAGTCGAAGAGCTTCATGAAGCAAGAGCCAAATCGAACCGGCTACGAAAACTTTCTTCACTTAGAAGGATTGATCGCAGCTTGAGAAATGGTTCTTATGGAGATTCTGTGATGTATGTTCTTCCTTACGAATCAGTAGGGAGTTGTCCTGGAAATCTAGAAACGAAAATTGGTTTGGATAATGACAAAGAATTTCAAGAACGAGGTTTCAATGAACGAGAACGGGAATGTTTCCTACTCATTCAGCAAACTCAAATACCTGTTCATGCAACTGCAGTCTCATAAGAATATATCATCTTTTCTCCCAACCGATTTCCTGGAGTCTTTGAAGTCCACTAGATACTCGTTAGGACAACAAGAGAATTGTTCCGAATTCTTGGGGTTCTTGTTGAATACTCTTCGTGCGCAGAACGATAGCAAATCAATACTCCTCACCGCTCCGGATTGAATAAGTCCGTACAGTCCATCTCGTCTTGTGTTTGTAAATCTTCTGCTGGAAAAATCCTCACTTGTTCATTTTGTTGTAAATGTTCAAGAGGTAGCGAAAACTTATGTGAATCAGTATGTGCAAACGTTATTCAACAGGTGATCATCGACTGTAATGATAAACATGCGCCAAACTGACTGACTATTATAAGGAAACAAGAATAGCTGAGACACCAGTCGATCTAATAATAACTTTGATGATGAATTGAAGGGGTTATATTTTTAGGAGTGATTAACTTTTGGGAAACTTTTTGGCTTTCTACTACTCCATGGAATAGTAGGATTCCATTTCATTAAAGTGATCACTAATTATAAAGAAAACAAGTCATCAATCACACATGTTGGATACAATGGGATTTGTGATTTCCAGAGCTTGACTGATTCGATACACGACCGTAAATAGCCCCCCTTTCAACTATCGGAGACTATGGGATAGACATTTAAGTTCCAAAGGTGGAGAGTTGTAAACGGTGCATATTTGATGTGAGGAACAACTTTTAAAAAATTCAGTTTCAAACATTGGTGGCAATATTTCTTTCATCTTACATTGGCAATGTAAAAATTATCAGAGCAAAACGTGGTTTCACGATGTAAATAAGAGAATTTTTTAGTAATTATAATTTTCTGGAACAAACACCATGAAAAAGTATTCTCATATTCATATTAAACCACCCAGCGAAAATTAGTTTATTTAAAATTATTTCGCATCTAAAAAGAATTCAAAAAATCATCTGTATGATATCATTTGAGTTATTGAAAAATTATTCAAAACTCATTCAATGAAATGTTTCTTCATCGAAACGGCTCTCAAATTTCTACAATTTCTTACTTTTTTCGATATTTCTGATAGTATAACTTTAAAATGTGACACATCATTTATGAGTATGAAAAAAAATAATACGAGCTAATTCAGTGAACGATGTTTCACTAGCGCTTGTTCAATTAAAATATTACGAGGTTGAGAATTCAGAAAATACGAAGCAGACTATAATTACTCAATTACAATGTTTACGTTCGTGATTTTCATATCGCTTCAGAAGTTAACTTTCATGAAAGGTCCATTACACAGAAAGCCGCCGTTATGAGAACTCAATTTAGAAACAGCAAATTACTTTCGCTTAATTTATAACGCACTCTTCGAATCGTCTTTAGAAGATTACATTCATGTAAATATTTTCTCCACCAAACAATGGATTATTTCTATGATTTCTGAATCAACTTTTTGAAGTTAGTATTGTAACAAAATATGGCTATATCAAAGGTTAGACTCCTTGTAATTTCCTAATGGATAAATAATTTCCACCAATATTAATACATACGAGTATAATAAAGGTTTTTTTATAAACTACACCTCGCGATTTGATCTAAACAATATTTCGTGGAGATCACGTTTGTGGAGATCAAATCGTGAGGTGTAGTTTGTGAAATTACTATAGATCTTCAACAAGTAACGGCCAAATCAACCAAAAAAAAATAAAAGTGTAACTGATCGCAATCTATGAATACACTAATTTGTTACTTGATGAAAATTGACAACATTATTCATAATAATAATTATATTATATTATTTCAAAAGTATTGTCGAATTTTAAAATGTCTTGGAATCTACGAATGAAAATGAAGTAATTATTTTGATTGCGAATCTCAAAAATAACTACTTCCTAGGATCTGACGGAATAACTGCTAAAATGATAAAACATACTCACTCACAGATCATAAGACCCTTGGTACATTATAAATGTATCTTTTCAAACAGGGGCCGTGCCGTGACAATGGAAAGTGTCATTCGTAACACCAGTTTATAAAACGGGTACAAATAATCAATAAAACAACTACATGACGATCTCTGTCATTAACCATTTCGCAAAATTTTCGAAAAATTCATTGAAAAAAGATTATAATCATTCTTTGATTAACATCCCGTCATAACTAAACATCAGTACGGTTTCCTGAATAAATTATGCACTGAAAATGCTATTATGAACCTTGTTGAAAAGGCTGTCGATGCATTGGACAAGTCGAGGAAGTGTTCAACCAAATTCCTTGATTTGGTCAAAGCATTTGACACCGTATGACATACTCTACTAATGGAAAAAATATATAAATATGGAGTGCCAAATAAGACACTATATGTCTTGCAGAACTATTCAGCAAATAGATTACAAACACTTGAAATTAATGAACAGTTCACAAGACAAGTGACAAGAAGTCACTATTGGCGTAACTCAGGGAAGTCCTTTTGGACCAGTTTTCTTTCTCATTTACATAAACAGATGAAAAGATTTCTACAGCAGATTGTCTCAGTTCTGGATTCCTGGCCATACTGGCCTGGAAGGCAATGAGGCTGCTGACTCTCTTGCAAAAAAGTTGCTGCAAGCGGCTTCATTGGACCAGAACCGGTCGTTGGCATTGTCACTGTCATTTGAATCATCACATGCAGAGACTTGGACTGTCGGAAGACAGTGTGTGTCGCCTCTGTCTGGAAAATGATGGAACTGCAGAACATATACTTTGTGCCTGCCCCGCTGGGGACCGAATCAGATTCTTTGAGCTCGGCAGATCCGTACTCTCACCATCTGACCTGAAAGACCACTCACCATATAAACCAATCGGCTCCGTTAAGAAGCTGGGTTTATTTGGAAGAGTGTGAATTGATGTGAGCCACAATAAACCGTTATGGGTTGCGGTGGAGGGTCGAATAGACCCACTCACTTCAGACATACCTACCTACCTACCATTTGGAACAGTTTTTTTCTTATTTTCATAAACAGAAGGAAAGAAGATGTCTATAAACTTGCTGAAGAAGGGCTTGATTGAAATCTACTGACCTTGAATGTTAGTGAGACGAAATCCTTTGACTTTTCCTCTGATCAGCCACATAGAGATGCGACTCACATCAACCATGTAGAAAAAAAGGGCTTCAGCTATCGAATACTTGGGTGTTATGCTGGAGCAGCATTTCAGGTGGGACAAAAAGACTGAGAAACCTCATTTACACCTGTCATAACCTACGAGATATTCTAGTTAGGGACAATTTGGGAATGTGTTATACATCTTTAGCTGAGTCGGTAATACGGTATTGTATAACAGCTTGGAATGGACTGCTTCGGAGTCCATTCAGCAAACACACGTTGTTGCCCATTATCGTTTATCTTCAATTATTGGGCCAGTTGGATTTTGCACAGGTGCAGACCCAAGCCACCATGCAAAATTCTCCAAGTAGTGGTCTGCGAAAGGTTGTGTTCTTGTGAGGGACGCGAAATTGACTGCCTAAATTCTCCTGCACACTCTCACAGACAGCGGTGAGGTGTTTAGAAAATTATGCGTTTCGTTAACGTACAGGTGTTGATCGGTTGTTTTCTAAGCTAGTGGACTCAAATTCATCCAACACATTGCGAATATATTTTCGAAAGAACGACAGAGGCGATCGTTGAATGAGCGAAGCACGCGGTCTGTGGACGAATAGAACAACCATTTTGATAAAATGATTGTCTTTTCTAGAGATACTTTCACGGGGATTGTTGAAGTGACTTGGCACATTTGATTTCACAAATAGCCGTACATTTCAGAAATACGCGACTGACTGTGGCTGCTCATCGATGTGAGGTTCAACTCAGTACACCTCGAACTTCACTGTTTAGGAACTCTTTCATCTGGAAAACTGCGTTGATGAGGAATAAACTTCCTGAGAATATTTCTCCAATTGAATTCAATCTTCAGCGATTCAAATCCGATGTGAATCGCTACTTGCACGTGTATTTGAATGCCATATCCGTCCATGTTGATTTTTTAAAACAGATTTGAATCCAAATCATACAGAGGAAGCTATCCGAAGACGGATACCTGGCGGATTGAACCAATTTACCTATAGAACTAACTCCACATAAGATGGGATATTCACTTTCACCAATCATAGCCAACATATATACAGGTTGTGAATAAGTACGTTAAAATATTCAAGTGATGTATTCCTGAGATAATTTTAAGAAAAAAATTCTATATAATCTGTTGTCGAAAATCCTTCGTTTCGGAGATACGGTGTGTTGAAATTTTATTTTTTTTTTTTAATAATTTTGCAGAAAATAACTTATTTGCACAAAACTTGGTACCCGGGGTTTTTTGGACGTGAGAAATCATTTTTTTTTATTAATTTCCATGCAACATCTAGAGGGCGCTGCGTACGCTGTCATTATTTATTTCAAAGTGCCCTAACTTTTTTGACAGTAAACTTTTGGTACTTTTCATGAAAAAACCCAATTTCCACACCTTTTCCAAGTAAAAGAGGTACACTCCCTCAACAACGCTGGAGGTGATCGTTTTAGAAATATTTACAATTTTATATATCGATGCATAATATTAAGCTCTTAGGGCGCTAAGTGAAGTTGCTGAGAACATTACAAAAACTAAGTATGTGGTGGATCTCGTCAAAATAAATAACATGGTAGGTTTTTGGTCATAACTCATTTTCATCAAAGTTTATACGCAGTAGGCTTCTTCTAAACTGAACATTATCGAACTGTTTATTCAATCCAAATTAAAAAAAATTTATAGGTTTTATTATTCAATTAGAAATACTATGTGATTTAATAGGAAAATAGATATATAAAAATTGAACGAAGCAACTATTACAGCAACTGTTCAAAGTGACGACCCCCAACAGTAATGAATGCTTCTGCTGCTCTCCTCATCAAAGAATTCCGCACTTGCTTGCACTTGAAAAATGCCCGGAGTGTTTCTTATGATTTCGCAGCAAGCTATGATGCGATCCCTCAACATTTCCTTGTTTTCAATGGGGCTAGCACAAACTAGTGATTTTAGGTGTCTGAAAGAACCGACGGGATTGAGGTCTGGTGACCTCGGTGACCAGTGCTCAGTGTCTCCTCTTTCTATCCATCGTCCGAAAAAATTCTTGCCATCACACAAAAATGAGCAGGAGCTCCATCTTGCATAAATCAAGAGTGATTTCGGAGACCAATAGGTACATCTTCCATGAGTTGGGGAAGCCCGTGTTCCAAAAAATGTAGATAGCATCTCCATTCAAACGTAAAGGAAGAAAATCGGGCTCAATTAAATAATCCCCAATTATGCCTACCCATACATTAACATCACGTAGCGTAAGTGGCTGGACCAGCCACTTATGTATAATTCAGTGTTCATATAGAAGTGTTTGTTTCGAAATAATTTTTTTTCTTTCGTGTAATTCAATGTTTATATGAAAGTAGCTGTTTCAGGAGAACTTTCATTCAGTTTGTGTCTGAAAGTTACTTCTTTGCATGATCTACACATACATGTATAGAATTACTTATTTGCAAATTGATTAGTTCCTTCCTTTCTTTGGAAGATTCGCTTATCCTGTTTTTTTTTGTATCAAGATGAAGTAGTAGAAAGCCATAAACTTTCCCAAAAAATCAATCACTTCTGAAAATATAACCCCTTCAATTCGAATTGAACATCTTCTCTACATAGTTAGTATCTACTCTTCAAAATTTATTCGGTTTGGCCTTCAGAAGCAGAAAAATCAAGTTTCAGCTCATGACAACCAAAAAAAAAAGATAATTTAAAGCTAAATACAGTTGTCACCTCATACCTATAATATTTTTTGAAGGCACTCAATTTATATCTCGCACTTTTTTGTATTTCACTCGTGACTCTCGGACTAATGGAATAGACTCTCCGTTGTCGTTCTTATTTTTCCCAGCACGTAATATCAACATCCTAAAAAACTAGCAAAAACGCACGCGGTGGGATTTTCTTCTCTCCAATTACCACACGAGGATGTTTATACACTCTCTGGGAAAATGTTTACTCACAATCCGTCAGCTTCAATTTCGATGATATTAGACCCTGATTCGTAAATAACATCTTTCAGTGTGCAATGAACAATATTATATCATCGACACGGGATATCTTAGTGCGATAGGAAACAAGAGTGCATCCAATCAGGAGATGCTTGTATTCCGTTATTGGACTATTCACTGATACTAGACGTCAATGAATTGCTAACATACATCAAAATTAGTTTTTCACTGAGCGTGATTGACAATTCTACTTTATTTATTTTGCCTAGTGAATCACCCGGTAAATCAAATCGATAGCTTGATGTGTTGTCTACTAAAAAGTTGGTTTTGAAAGCATTCATGTTTAAGTTTTGACTTTTGACCAGTTCTCAGTGAAAAATGATAAAAGATTTCAGGAGAATCTCTACAAAATATACAAGCTGTGAACAATAATTCCACCAAATTGATGAAAACTACGTTTATACTAGTAATGATATTCATGTCTAAAGAAGTCAACTTCAAACGTTCAAGCCAGTCTCGAATATACCTACACAGTAAGTTAAATGGACTGACACCTACCAGAAAACAACTACTCTCCTGGCTAATACCACGAAGTGCGTTGGATTATATCCGACAGGCGTCAGTGTAGGCATCTTCACGAAAAATGTTGCGCATATGCAATTGGCAATACAACTGAAAGATTCGACCCCTATTTTGGTTGTATTGCCAATTGCATATGCAGGAAAGTTTTTGTGAAGATTACTGCACTGACACCCGTCGGATATAATCCAACACCCTTCGTGGTATTAGCCAGGGGAGTGGTTGTTTTATGATTGATGTCAGTCCATTTAACCTACTGTATAGGTATATTCAAGACTAGCTTGAACCTTTGAAGTTAATTTCTTCAGATTTGTTTACTGCCAGTCTTCAAGCATAGCCCACTGACTAATAAGAGAGCAATAATAATTATTATCACAACAATCATACAAGTAACTGCCATATTTCAGAGTCACAGCCTACCAGGAAAACCTACAGTGCGCCCTCATTCCTAAAATTCATTAGGAAAAGTCGTCTACGGCTATCACATGCCCAGTTGCTCTTCAAAAAACCCTAGTAACCAAAAAGACACATGTAATTACATTTCAAATCGTGCTCATTGTACTGGGTACCTTGAATGAAATTAGTAGTTCTTATTCCATTTGGACCTGTATCTATTGATACAGTAATACCACTTTCACTTGGGGTATGTTTGTATATTTTCCTTAACTAACATTGGTAATTGTGATGCACTGTTTGGAAACTTTGGTATAGTACTGAATATTACTCGAGTTTTTTCCCAACACCCAATCTTTATTTTGGCACCTCGACACGTGTTTCGATCACCAAGTGATCATCTTCAAGAGGAAGATCATTTTGATCTTCCCGTGACAACCCTCCTACATGAGGGTTTTTGCACGTCGGCTACACCTGTCGATGCCTTAGATTCAACCGGGCAGAACTTTTCCGCCTCTGGTTTTGGTTAATGATCACGTGAGCGCAAACGTTTGTTAACTTGCTCACAGCTGAGACAGATTCTGAGTACGCCGCTCAAGAATTTGGTGCAAGGAGGTTTTATAAGGTACCCCACTGTAGAGAAGACGACTCAGTCGTTTCCTGTAGACTCACTCCTGATCTTTTACAGAAAGATAAAAATCCCATGAGTAGCTAGTGAAAGAAGGTCAAGGAAAGAAGAACCATAAGTGATTATGTCATCCCCGTATCCAGCGAGGCTACGTGGAAACAATGTAGGAGCAAGATGGAGAAGTAGAAAACCAAAAAGGTTCATGGGACATGAACAAATTTGTTTTTTCCAGTGACAGGAAGTCGTAATGTTACGAATAGAATGAGTACTGCCGTCTTGAAATATTTTTCAAAATGATGTCGATCATGTAATAAGACAATTATTTTATTTCAAAACGTCTAATTAGGCCATTGAGGATGATAGTGTTTCATGTGAGTGGATTTATATACACAACTTTCTTGTGTATTACATTGTGTAGCTTTGCAATTAATAATATTTATTTGAATTCCATAACGAATATTATTGAAATCAAAACTGAAAACTATCTACTGGAAAAACTTAGGTATGTAGTTTTCGACGGCTGACGTCAATTGTTTGGTTAGTTTCCAGGTTTCGCCGTGGTCTTCTTTGGTTATAATTTCCAAACGTTTCGACTGCAACTGCAGCAGTCATCTTCAGTGACATGGTCGAAGTACTCTTCTTGAAGTGTCAATTGAGGTGTCTTTGATAATTGACTATTTGTGAGTGTACAGTCGTTTCTTTCGAAATGTGATAGATTCGGCTGATACTAATAAGGAACCATAAAGTTTTCAAGTGAATTTTTATTGTAATACTTTCACACGTGTTCGGTTTTGTGGAATGTCTAGTGGAAATCTCAGAATGTTCACTGCTTACATGTTGTCTGATTTACTATGAACAAATTTTTTAATATAGTTAAATAAAACCCATCTATCTATCTTTTAATCTGCCTATCTTCTACTGCTGCGGTATTTTTGAAATAGACAAACAATTGCCCTTCAAAATAAACTCCAATTTTTGCAGAAGTTATTGTATCAGAAAATGATTCTATAATATTTTTCATTTGGTGATATCCAGACGAATTATTCTTTAATGACGAGTAATGTATCATTGGATTTGAATCTTTGCTGGAAACAAAAACAGTAAATCCAATTTCATTTCAGAAATGCAGCGACACTCGGGTTTCTGATAAACGTGTATTCTTCACCTTCGCCAGAACGTTGCCACCATCCAGTAAGGTATCAAAGAGTGTCGTTGCCCTGCTGAGAGCCTTCGACTGGCACAAGTTCGTAGTTATTTCTGGGTCACATCCAGCTTCGGGAAGAGAAGTTCAAGAAGCTATAGAGGTAAAGAAATTTTGCTATTTTTTCACAGGAAATATATTTTTATTGTACAGGGTGAGTCAACACGTCAACATCACTTTGATAATTTCGAAAATTCCAATTTTCGAAAGCAAATAATTCAAATTTTTTTAATGAATCTCCTGTATTTTTTCATTTTTATGAAATATTTCAACATTTCACTACTTTATACTTAGTTTTATTAATTATTGTAACCACAAAATATTCATTTACTTACGTTCACTTACAAAAAATGTTTTTAATATGAACAATATCGCCTTGATTTTCTATTGAATTGGGGGATCCAAAAGATGTACAAAATGACGACCATTTTGAGCAACACAATATGTCAGTCTTTTTTTGAACGAATTCTCTACACTTTTTTTTTCCTGTCTTTTATAGAGGTTGGAGAAGTTTGGTAGATAATTTATTTTATATACCCTCATGAAAAAATCCATTTTAGTCAGATTAGCTAATCTGTGTGGCCACGTCACAGGCCCACTCCTATATATCCATTTCTGATTGAAATGATCATTGAGGTATTCCCGGACCTCAGTTTAGAAATGTGGTCTTGTTGTAACCACTTTCTAAGTCTTGTTCCATATGGAACCCCGTCCAATCAATTCGAAAACTCATGCCGTAGGAATCTTACATATTTACTGCCAGTGAGATACACATCTAAAAAATACGGATCGATAATTTTTTTTCCAAGAATTCCACCCCAAACATTCAGTGACCAACGGTTGATGGTTGTTGATGGTTCAGGCAATGAACAAAATGGGGGTTTTTTATTGCATAATAATGCATGTTATGCCGAAATAACTTTCCTTTCACTTATCACATACCTATATGAACCTTCAAAAAACGTCATACTGTAATAAATTACTTACCAATCCTCCACCATCTTCCAGTCTAATATCCAAACCGGAGAGACGAGCATCACAAATAACATTGATAATCTTGAAGATATAACGACGGACCTTACTGTAAAAAGTTTCGACTGGCTAATGAACTCAACCACCCGGAAAGCTTCAACTCCGTACATTCTGAACTATTGTAACGAATTAAAGATCAAAGCAGTTAAGGATTGGCCCATTCCTAAAGACATACATCAGCTTCGGAGCTTCCTTGGTTTATG
>WOGP01002979.1:0-15830 GCA_015342065.1 Leptinotarsa undecemlineata | reverse complement strand
TCATCAAAATCAGGAAAGTATAACTTGTGTTGATGTGATGATGGCATGCCTCAGATTTCCACAGAAAAATCTGACAGAACGAGTGTGTGAAAGAAATTATTTTAAATAGCCCTAACTTTAATATCAATCATAGTATATATTTTTTATATCGACTAATCGATGTGTTACAATTCTTAATCTTGAAATTAGCAATAACTTCAGCTTCTTCTTGACTAGAGATAATGAGTTTAGTTGTTTCAATTCATTCGGTTGATCGTTATACATGTTTGGTCCAAGAAACATGCTATATCTCTGGGATATAGTTTTAGTCACATGTGGGACTAAAATGGTAAATTTTTTTGACCTTGTGGAGTAGAAATAATCTAGAAATATTTCGCTCCGGTTTTTTTTTCTGGTCAACAGCAAGTGTCAAATGAAATATTTGTCTTACATCTAAGATATTGCCAAGCTTGTAAAGGTCATCAGATGGGTAGGTGATTGGTTTTCTGAACATTATTTTCAAAATCCATTTTTGAATTATTTCAACATTCTTTATAATAATTTGATGGAAAGATCTATGAACTTGTCTAGTTAATTTCTTTATCGCATCCTGTATTGACCTGGTCTCTCTTAATCCAAACTGTCTAGATGAGAGGAGATTATATTTCTCAAAAAAATCTGTTAACCTTCTCTTCAAAATATACCCTAGAATTTTAGTTATACCAGTGATTAGAGAAATCGGCCTATAATTTATACATTTCAGTTTCTCTCCTTTTTTAAAAATGAGTTTAATAACTGTTGTCTTTGAAGATTTAGGCCAATATCCTCTTGTTGGTACTTTATTCATGAGCAATGTTAGTGGCTCTTTGATATATTCTTTGATATGCTGAAGAACTTCTATTGATATTTCATCTATTCCTGGTGCTTTGCGTTTTAAGTTGTTAATTATTTCTTCAACTTCATCTATATTTGCTTCTGTTAAATATATTGAGCTTTGATTAACAGTTCTGACCTCTTTATAATTCCAAAGAGTTTCTATTTTGAGCACTGGGTTCTCAGCAATTTTAGTATAATGCTCTAAAAAAATTCGCGATCTCTATAGGGTTAGTTGTGGTTTTGTAATCCCCATTTTCAATTTCTGTTAGTTCCATGCTCTTGGATGGTTTAGAGCAAGCAGCGTTTACTGTTTTCCACAGTAATTTTGCACTGTTTTCATTTTTATCGATTTCTTTCTTATAATAATCGGCCTTATGAACGATCAAACTGAATTGTATAGTTCACCATTATTGAATCTGTTTATTTCCTGGTAAAAATACTTAAAAAATGTATTTACTGTACTTTCGAAAAATGTATTCCTATAGTTTATTAATTCATACCTAACCTTTTCAGGTACATTCATTCATTAGAATGTAGGCTTACAAGTAGGTAATATGTTAGAGTATAAAATAGTTGTAATTTAGAAATAAGTTTTAGTTTACCCTCTAGGAAGCTATTGTACAGCGAAACACGTGTCGCGGTTTTTGTAAAACCCTTCATAGTGAAAATCATACAATAAAATGTATTAATCAGTTTCAATATGTATTTTCACCAAGTATCGGCCAATTCTATTCAATTGAAATAATTTGAAAAAACAAATGATCAAAGAATTAATTTAAATTTCCTTTATCATTTCATCAGCAAAAGATCAGATCTTTGATGAAGAAATAGATTTAGAGCCTGAATTACTTCCAACGAAGGACCCAACTGAATGATAGAAATGACCCATTTAAAAAAATATATATTTGCCAACTACCTGTGTATTTGGAACTGCTTGCAACTGCTGGTATTTGGAATATGTTTTGAAGTATATTTATTTATTTTTCCTTCCAATTTTAGTTTGAAATATTGAACAAGTAGTTCTTTAATTTTGTAAAAATAATCTGAAAACACAAATGATGGAAGAGTTGTTAGGAATCGAATAACACCTAATTTGTTGGATGAAAATCAATGTAACATTTGGAAAACTCTGTAGGAAAATATGTAATGATCAGGAAGTTACACCTACACTTGAGTTTCCTCTATCACTTATACAAACCAAATTCACATTTTTTATGAAGAAATACATTGATAGCCTGCACTGTTAATTTTTTTGTGTAAATTCACATAACATAACGTTGGCCAAAGAATAACCAACGTAATATCATGTAAAAATACAACAGTGGTTGTAACGAAGACAGTCCATTATACATTATGTAGAATTAAAACAATTGATATAATGGAGAATAACACGAGAACTTATGTGTTTTTACACAAACACTTGGAATAAAGTGAATTTGAATAATTCTACATGTGTAATGTCATTTTAAATAATATTTTAAGTAATTTTCCTCAAAAGTAATTCAAAATTCTGTGATAGGTAATGCAATTTTGCAAAAGAACTTATGTAATATTTACCTTATTAATATTGTGTTTTCACATAATACAAAATTCACACTGTTTATTTCCAATTTCCCTGTATTTTCACAATATATTATTACACTCTCCACTGTAGTAATCCAATGTAATTTTAAATACTTATTTTATTATAACAATCAATGTATTTTCACATATTTCATTGATATTTCACAATATCATATATAAAAGGAAAAGTTTTATCAAGCATAGCACGAAAATAAAAGCAAACTATGTCGGATAAAACTTTCTTTTGGATTTATATATCAGGGGATTCCTATTGTTACCCTTTCCGGAGTGAAAATTTCATGTAGGTAGCTATAGCTGCCACATTTTTTTGGAAAAATATCTTGACATCACAGCACTGTGCCTAAAAAAATTGTGCTGCGGGGCTCATTTGAACGACTCAAATGTTTAATTAAAGATATATTTTTTTAAATTATAGACATGGACTTCATGGTGCTGTATAACTTCCACATGAGACTTTTTCATTTCATCATTATATCCATGAATCGAACAAATACATATTTTTGAGACACCCGGTATAAATTAATCAATTAATGTCAATAACTGACCAGAAGTGTGGAATGGAAAAATTTGGTAGTTCACCATTCATATTCGATTTATTTTAAATTATTTCAATTAAGGTCGAATGCTGTGAAATTCGTAGTAGTCAAAATCTCAATTGATATCACCTTTCAAACTGAACTGCTGTTCCGACGAAGTCGTAGACAAATCCGACGTGGACCCCTCATTCGAGTACGTCTCCGACCATGCTTGGTTTTGCTTCCCTTTTAGGGTCGAATCGTCTTCCAGGCTGGAATCATCGTCGGCTCCTGTCGAGTGCATATTACGTGTCAAATAGAAAATAAAAGGACATGGCACGGAAAACGAAAATAGAAATATCAGACCTTCTGTTGGATTTAGGATTTGTTTCGTTCGTCAATATCTTCTGGAAGAGCTGTCTGAAGAGGGTTTGAGTTAGATGTGGAATTGTATTTGCGAAATAGAACACAAATATTCGGTTGTAATAATAATTTTTATAATTCTTTAAAAACACAAAATATTCAAACAGGTCAATAGGTTTTTCTGATATAGAGATGAGAGATATATCGGGTTAAAAGAATGCAAATCACATATAAGTATACAAAAATTTTACCAATCATGAGTGCAATAAATGATTTAAAGATCCCTTAATTCAACTTTATATGTCAACTAGTAGCGAACTCCTCCTTCGTTGGATGTTTAGACGTACAGTTGGAACGATAAAACAACATAAGCAGTAAAAAACATAATTAATATAGCATATTGTCACCTTCGTAAATACACATTTTAGGTCATAGTTTATACAGATGGCGGAAAATCATGAATGAAACAGTTTTCTGCATTGGATTATAAACAAAATCATGAATAAAACCGCTTTTTACATTGGACTATAAACAAAATCATGAATAAAACCGCTTTCTGCATTGGACTATAAACAAAATCATGAATGAAACCGCTTCCTGCATTGAATTATAAACAAAATCATGAATAAAACCGCTTTTTGCATTGGACTATAAACAAAATCATGAATGAAACCGTTTTCTGTGTGGACTATAAACAAAATCATGAATGAAACCGCTTCCTACATTATATTATAAAGAAAATCATGAATGAAACTGCTTTCTGCATCGGATTTTAAACAAAATCATGATTGAAACCCCTTTCTGCATTGGACTATAAACAAAATTTCGAATGAAACCGCTTTCTGCATTGGACTATAAACAAAATCATGAATGAAACCGCTTTCTGCATTGGACTATAAACAAAATCATGAATGAAACCGCTTCCTGCATTGGATTATAAACAAAATCATGAACAAAACCGCTTCCTGAATTGGATTATAAACAAAATCATGAATGAAACAGCTTTATGCATTGGATTATAAACAAAATCATGAATGAAACCGCTTCCTGCATTGGATTATAAACAAAATCATGAATGAAACCGTTTTCTGTATTGGACTATGAACAAAATCATGAATAAAACCGCTTCCAACATTAGATTATAAAGAAAGTCATGAATGAAACTGCTTCCTGCATTGGATTTTAAACAAAATCATGATTGAAACCGCTTTCTGCATTGAACTATAAACAAAATTATGAATAAAACCGCTTTCTGCATTGGACTATAAACAAAATCATGAATGAAACCGTCTTCTGCATAGGACTATAAACAAAATCATGAATGAAACCGCTTTCTGCATTAGACTATAAACAAATCAAAATTGTTAGTCCTTTCATCGTGGAAAAATGCATCTTACTACAGAAAATGTTTAACTACAGGAATTACAATTTTTTTATATAAAATAATTTTTGTCTGCGACTTCAACCGCGGAAACTATAGGATATATCTATAGAAAACCTATGCTATTTCAGGATAATGTAGCTTTATTATAGTGAAAGAATCATATAAATCGGTTCAGTAGCTTCACAATTTATCTATTACAGCTATCTAGCCCTGGCTGCATATGGGAAGATAGAAAGATAAATTAGATTTTATTGGCACATATAGAACAAAACAATTCCTTACATCATGCTTTTCCGTAGAAACCTGTAGCTGGTTAGGTAAGAATAAGGTTATTTTACCAAAATAATTATTTATGGGAACATAAGCCACTAAAATCAAGTGGCTTAGAACTTTCCTGTAAACAATATTTGATGTTTTATTCTGTGTTAAATAAAATAGACTCATTCATGGGAGTTCTGTCATCACATATTGTTTACAGGGAAGCTCAAGGTCACTAAGGTTCAGTGGTTTGAACTTTCCATAAACTGGCGAAAATGGTCGCTACAAAAAAATTATCTGTCTATACAGTTAACGGGTAGTTACCCGTTCGAAGCCGTGGTGGAACTATAATCGAAATTATTTGAAAGTACTGAACCGATTTTAATAACTCTTTCACTATCAGAAAGCTATATTATCCAGCAGTAATATAGACTACTTTTATCTCGATATCCTCGCGGGATCGGGTATATGCGGGTTAATTAGTTCCATTTTATAGTTCACACGGACGAAGTCGCCAAGCAGAATCCCTTCTTCTGACTGACGTAATGATAAAACTTGTAATTTCAAATTTTAAACCGTGGGCTTAAACTCAGTTTCATGATAAAATTAAACTCTGAATTGTATCCGATGAACGAGAAAGTTTTATACACTCTTATATATCAAGTTAGACACACAAGTGTTTCCTTTTTTCTTCACACTTGTCAACTAACTACTTTCTCAATTTTTAAGCTGTCGCTGATTCTAGGATAATAATGATAATTAATATCGCGATGCATATTTCAATAGCACAATATAATAGTCCTTTGTTAAAACACAAAAAGTAACCCTCGTACACTTTAGATAATTCTCGAAATACCAAAGCAATACAGAAGCATTTTCTACCAATGCGGAAAGTAGTTTTTCATTCATATTTTTCCGCCATCTGTATAAACCGTGACCTTGAATGTGTATTTACTGAGGTGACGCATTCAGCGCAGTTATATCCAAATAAAAACATGACATAAAATTGCTAAAAATTATTTCTAACCTTGATTTTTCGATATATCACTGGTATATATCACTTAGAAATAACAACTATTTTCATCGTATTACATTCCTCAAACCAGCCGTAAATGATACGGGTAATTATCAAAAGTAAGTGATATAAAAAAATGTAATGTTTAAAAATTACAGAAGTAATTTTATTTCTAACTCAGCAATATTGATTATTTTCTGAAAAAAAAATAACCAGGCTTGATCTTGTTGTTACCTTTTTAATTGGAATGATGGAAATCATCTTTTGACAGAAGGATATATATTCGATCATGATTCGAAAGCTGATCCAGGACCTTGCCAAGGAAGCACATACTTTCGAAGGGTTTTTATTTATAACTTTAATGAAATGAATCAAAACACTTTTGTCTACTCACCACTGGTAGATTTTATTTATACGACCGGTTTCTGGTTGTTGATTGCTTGTTTGAATAGACGATATGTTCTTTATTATTATTATGTAGGCCGTGAACTATACTTCAATTCTAAATTGCACACATGCGAAGCCGCGGCGTCACAAACATGCCGTTCAATTTATAGCAAAGTTCTCAGAACTGAAAAATTGTTTGACGCGCGCTTCTTCGGGAGGTGTTCTACTTTTGAAATTTTGCACTTGATAATTAAAAGTTGTTTTTGAAAAAGTAAAATAACCAACAAAAAAAATCAAACGACTTTCTTACCGTTATCAAAAGGTTCGAAGGTGCAAGTTCTAATTACTTCCGAAGCTAAGAAAATGAAATTTTTAAAAAATTCAGCAAAAATCATTCCTCGCAGGAAGAGGGGTGAACGACGAGGGAGGTTTTTCACATTATTTCTTGGACGGAGGATATTGGGGGTGCAAAGTTTCCATAGTGACACCTGATATTGTCTGAAGAAACACATGTTTTGTGAAGTTATGTTTGTAAAATCAAAAGTTGAATATGTATTCAAAAAACACTGTCGAGTGAAAATCACACAATAAAGTGTTTTTTGAATACATTATCATGGATTTTCATCAAGTATCGGCCAGTTCTATCACATTCTTAAAAATGGAATATTTTTGTTCAAATGCAATTTCAACACCGTTTTCAGATATTGACAATGTTTTGATTTGCCACAAGACAAAAAATTCGAAGATAATCATATTAAAATTAACAACAGCTAATAATAAAACATTAAACAAATCGTGCAAAAATGCAATAATCAATTTTTCACGGATATAACGATAGGGCACTAATTAAAATACACTATCAAATAATTCACTTCCAGGGGATAAGGATACTCCCACACTTTTCTGAACATTATAACTAAGATTAACGGTTCGAACTAGTTTTTCAGAAATTAGACTCACACATTTTTGTCAGCTAATCGCGAATCTGAAGTGAAAACTAACAATACCAAACAATAGGCACCGCCTTGAGGAGACTTATTTTATTTATGATTTTCGTGGATTGAAACTCATGTATTCGTGAGGGGACACATTGCTTTACCATACTTAATTATGAAACGACATGCCACTTTTGCAAGAATTTTTTTATTGATTCTGTTGGCAGTGTTACAAATTTGAACTAGGCATGACTGTTGTCATTTGAAATGTGCCTTCTACAATGGATTGCTCCTTAGTAGTTCATGAAGTTTTTCATTTGAAGGGTAGCTGAATAAACTAATTGCAGTAATAAACTAATTGCAGTAGCTTCCTAAACAGTCACAATGGGGGGAAGGGGGATATCAATTGTAACAGATTTCTGTGGCTGTAATGTGAAAACGAACCAACCATAACCTAAAATTAGGGTCTACTTAAATATAACTCAGATATTACGCTAAAAATACACATGTTTAATGCAATTATTTTGATTAAATGAACGTGGTTGTTTCAAAAGTTTTGTCCTTTTTGTTGTAATGTGTTTTTCCAGCTCCATATCTCAATGAATTCTACTCTACTTGTGATGCACTGTTTGGAACCTTTGGTGTTTTTTAACCCTGGGAGCTGCCTGACTTGTCCATTTAGTCCAAGTCTCCAGAATTTTAGTGATGACAGTTTAGTGATGAATATTACTGAAGTTGTATCCCAACACCAAACCATTATTTTCAATACCTCGACACGTGTTTCGATCACCAAGTGATCATTTTCAAGAGGAAGATCAAACTCAAAAAGCGATCATCTTCAACAGGAGGATCAAACTCTTGATCATCCTCTTGATCACTTGGTGATTGAAACATGTGTCGAGATGTTAAAAATAACGGTTTGGTGTTGGAGTAAAACTCCAGTAATATGAATTCTACTGTGTCGGGGTATATACTGATCGATAGAAAATTTTCTACTATATACATTGATACTGTTCATTTCTTTTTCAAAATTTCAATTTTTTGCCTCTTTTCAACTCATTACTACTATATTATGAATAATCTGACCCGTTACTTGATGAAAATTCATAACACTATCCATGATAATAATCAAACAATTTTCATAAACACTTTGTTCAATTATTATTATGGATATTGTTGGATATCGATGAACAATCCAGGTATCTTCCAAAGACGAAAAACCCCCAAAAAGACCATGGTTACTGTATTGTGGGCATCGGCTGATATGATCCACTATAACTTTCTGCAACCAGGCCAAACCATCACAGCAGATTCATTTTGTAAGGAAATCAACGAAATGTACCAAGAATGCCGTCAGCAGCAGCCGGCACTGGTCAACAGAAATGATCATCAAATCCCGAGCAGACAATTGTTATGCTGACGGAATGAATTGATTTTTTTACGTTGGCAAAAGTGCACTGAATCAAATGGCGCTTGTTTCGAATATATTGACTAAGTATTCACTGTTAATGATTCGGACGTTACTTGATATGAAGATCCATAGTAATTTCAAAAACTAAACCCCACCATTTGATGTCCACAAAACTTTATTTGAAAAAATATATCACAACATGTTTCGCTAGCACAGTAGCTTTGCGATTTGACTACGTCAAGTTTTTTTCTTACACTAATATTTATATATTACAGGTAACCATAATTGAGACTACCTGTTCAATTATGATCAACTGAACCATATTACCTCACATCTACATCAATAATAATTCCTTCCCGGTTTTTAAGATAACAAGTTCAATAATGGAGATCTATTCGAATCCAGTTGGTTATTCATTAGAATGTTTTAATTTTTAAGTTTATTAATTTTCATTGCTTCCAAATGATTCAGTTTCAAACCTTTATTTTCTATGTCCAAAATGTCGGACTCTTTGTTAAACATATGATTTTCTTCTAGATGTTGAATTTGTTTTCTTATTTACATAGCTTGTATGATGTTCCTGGATTCGATACCTGAATGTTCTGCCAGTTTGACCAATATTCACCTTAGGGCACGTTCCACACTTTAATTTATATACTCCTGATTTCTCGAAATTGAATGTTTTGTCTTCATTATTTTTAACTAACTTTTCCTTATATGCAATTTCAACATCTCGTTTCCTCAAAAATGAAGCCACTTTTTCCACAGGTTCAACATATTCAAATCATCTTCTAGAAGAAAATCATATCATAGGCGAATCAACCGTCGAATTAGCAAGTTGATTTTTCAATTTTTCAGAGGTCGTATCTCCAAAAGTAGACAAAACTATAATTTTTGACTTCAGATTCGTGATAAATGGTTGAAAATACGGAAATCTGATGACTTTTTTTTGGAAAGCTACCGCTAACCGTAAAAACGAATATATTCCGGTACCCACCTAATCACTCTCTGAACGTTTTTTCAAAAATTACTAAACGATCTAACTTCGGGTCCGTGTTTCCCGGGCACTATCACTTCACGCAAACCGTGGCCTAAACTGGCGCTTCATTCACGCTTGAGAAAATCAAGTGCCCGCACTAGATCGTCATTTCAGAACGAGTTGGAAGATAAAACATTCCTCTTCAGAATACCAGGCGGGAATATCCAACTTAGTGGGCTTATGGGAGCTATTTTAAAGTTGTATATTATTTGGGCCGCGTCCAAATACACACGGACAAACAGGGAAACCGAACTGATCGATTAATTGTTTTAATTAGGCCGAAGACTGGGAAACGATGCTCTGACGATAAAAATAAAACAGAAACTAGTAAACTGTAACGGATTGTTGATATACAGAGTGTCAGCTGTTTGAACGCGTAGCGACAGCTTATGTACATTCCTCTGAAAACATTTAACAGGTTTTTTGGAAGTTTGTCAAGCACGATTTAAAATAACTTTAGAGTCTGGCAACTACGATATTGACTGTTATGTCAATCTGAAAATTGAAACAGATTAGTCATGGTTGGCTAGCCCCATAGAGTACTTTGACAAATGAATATTTTGATTTTCCGGTGGAAAACATACTAGAGGGATCTGCCAGGAGAAGAACTCATCCCAAAAATAAAAAACACGCCAAGTTTATTTGTGAGGGGAGCGAGTTGATATATTATATATCTCAAAGCCATACACTGTTCAGATTATATCTGGAAGTTCTCCAAGGATCTCTCATCACATTCAAAATGAGAGTATGCATCTCTTGTTTGGAACTCAGACTACATGGTCTATCTATACATACATGATCGAAACAATTCAACGTAAGCTTTTGACTAGTTCTGCCTACAAAATTAACATACATGAGGAAAACTATAATAATGACTACAGAAATCTATACTCCAAATTGAAAATCACATCATTATTTGATACAAGAACACAACTTGACTCTTCAGTCAACCTCGTATCCCGTTTAATCAATTCGCCAGACCTTTTTATCGAAATTGGGTTGAAGGTTAACGGGACCAGATTAAGAGATTATTTTTATATAAGTCATTACCAGGCGACCTTCTATTGTTTGTCACGCATATTTGGAATAACGCAATCGAAAAACATGGAGATTCAAGAGCTGTTGCGCTTTGACCAAGTGTGGCATGAGGGTTCGCTGGCTAAACTTCGATGATATGGCTTGTGGAATCATTTCTGTGTATGGCTCTTCAGCTTTCTGAAAGAACGTTCCCTGCAAGTGGCCGTCGATGGATATGTCTCGAATACTTTCACCATCAACGTTGGTATTCCCCAGGGAACCATATTGTCTCTAACCCTCTTTTTATTGTATACCAATAACTTATTGGGAAAAACCAAGAATCCGATATATTGCTTTGCCGACGACAGCACACTTGTCTCGTCATTCCATTTGGATTCCAGGACATCGGTTGAGGAGGCACATCTTCACCGGCAGCAGGAGGTTGGATATCTTAATGAGAATCTAGATGTGATTTCGAATTGGGGGTGAAAGCAATCAGGTTCAATTCAATGCTACAAAAACCCAGGCATCGCTTTTCTCCTAGAAGATAAATGTTTCCGAACTCGAAATAATAATGTCAGATCAGACAATTCCGCTTTCTGCTTCCATAAGTTCGTTGGGGGTTGAAATGGACAACAATATGTCCTTGGGAGATTTGTCTCTCTTCTATAGATACTTTCACGGAAAGTGTTCAAGTGACTTGGCACATTTGATTCCACCAAGAGCGGTACATATCAGAAATACGCGACGGACTGTGGCTGCTCATCGTTTTGCGGTTCAACTAAATACACCTCGAACTCTTCCATTTGGAGAACTGCGTTTATGTTGAATAAACTTCCTGAGATCAATTTTCCAAATGGATTTAATCTCTAGCGATTTAAATCGAATCTGAATCGCTACTTTCGCACAAGCACCGTTTCGAGAGGCCTTAAGGATTTTCCAGTAGTGCTTGTGTTTTTTTCTTAAAAAAAATCGTAATTACAGTCTCCAAAGCCCTTTGACAAGAATGGTACGTAGTGAAAACAACCTTCATTTCAGTTAGTTTAACATTAATTATCCTTCCTATGATAGACACATAATAAAGGTTCTGTTACATTTTTCCCCGTAGGATCGAAAATAATTGACCACGCTTTACATTGAACTCAACCTTATTTCACCAGTACACTGACAATACAACACGAAAACTCCAATTGAACTTCAGACTAAAACTCAAATGTATATCGCTCTGTTAGCTCAATTCGCACTACACTTTCCGAACTAGACTGACTCTCTTTCGTCGCGGTACATAACTAACATAACCCAATGAAACTTCTTCGGAAGCTGGTGGAACTACTATCCAATATCAATCACTACTTTCGCATAGGCATCGCTCTTAGAGAGCAGTTAGGATATCCCTGTAAGTGCTTGTGTTTTGTCTTTAAAAAAAGACGGTTTATCGAGGTGCGGTTGAGCGTGACCTTGACTAAATGGCAGTCGATCGGAGAAGACCATCGTCGGCCAACGTAGTTCCTTTCTGGGGATGATTTACAACTGTAGTTTCTTGTGAATTTGTATTACCACTAGTTGATAATCAGTACTGTATATTGTGGAGAAAATCAAAGTTTTAATCGACAGCAATCTGCATTATTCGAATAAAATTCTCCATTACAATTTTTATATTTTTCAGATTGTAGAAGGTGAAAAAACAAAAAGATCGATAGTATTGCATGTTTTAATATAGGAATATTGGTGGTATCAATTGGTGGAGGTATCATTGCGTGCGCTCGTAAGATAACATCATGAATGGGCAATTTTAAGTTTTGATCTAAAAACCATTGCCAAATCTTCAACTCGCTAAGCGGGAGCGAGAGTCATCCTCCAATTTTTTCAATAGGATTAAGGGTCAAGTAATACATTACTGATGAGGGCTTTCGATTGGATAGTCATATAGATAGATATAGATAGTCTTTGTTGTGAGTTGTAACTTTGTTTTTTATTCTAGTGCGCTTTTTAATCTATTGTTGACAAATTAATTTGCAGGTAGTGGTTCCACTAGTTAATTACCGTAAACTCAGTTAGGATATTCATCATTTAACAAACAAAGTCCACATCGGACCGAAAAACTTTAGGTATGTTAGATTGAGTTATAACAGGTATATAAACAGCTAACCGTTGTCTTTAGATTCAGTATCAATTTGCTTCTCCTGAAGATGCTAACCTTTATTCCTCAACTACATCTAATAGCACGTTTACTAACTATCTGGGCGACTAGGGGCCACTGGCAAGAAATGTTTATGACTGTACTCTTATTGTTATTGCCGTTCCAATTGGGAATGGATAGACTATAACATCCTTTGTGTTGGTTTGTGTTGGAGTTTCTCAAGGTTCATCATTTCTAGCAATGTGTATTGAATTGTGTAGCATATTGAATGTTGGGTCTTGTTGTGTTTTGATTTGTATTTGTTCCTCGATAAGTGAATTATGACTTTTGAATTTATGGATGTTTAGGCTTTCTCAGATGTCCATACGATTTTCTTAATTGACTTGTTCTATGAGTTTGATGTTTTCTGGTATGGGAAAGTTATGATTGTTTTATACTTTTCTCCACCAGAAAACATCAAACTCATGAAACAAGTCGATAAAGAAAATCGTATAGCAAATCAAAACACAAGACCTAACATTCAATATACTAGACAATACAATTCACATTCATAGAAACAATGAACCTAGAGAAACTCTAACACAAAGGATATTACAGGCAAATTTAAAGAAACATCCGGTTGACAGGAGGTGAAAAATACCTGTACTAAGTTGTTCTAATTGTAAAAAAGAACAAACAAGAAGATAAAACGTTCAGTTGGAGTAGAGCCATGAAGTAGACGTTAATAAAGCTTCAAATACTTTTTGTAAACATGTGTTAATATTAAAATATTAAAAATAAAGGAAACTCAGTTACATCAATAAAAAAAATTACAATTTAATATGCCGATATGTTCGAACCTTTGTCGTTTGGGTTCTCGACATGATTCGCAGGGACAAAGACCGCAATTGTGAAAAGCATTTCCGCCAATATAATCACTTCCCTTCTCTACGTTATAACACATGTTAACGAGTGAACGAAAATAGCCGCATTTTCCCAATTAACTACATGAACTACATACGAGTTGAACACTAGTCACAGTTGCATTACCAAGAATAGATGTTCCCAAGAAACTCTGGTACGTAAAACATATAGTGCAGACCGCTGAACTTGTACAAACACAAATATTTGTATAGACACGTGTTTTCTATAATTTACTCCATGGAAAACATCCAACAATCTGTGAATAAATTCTAACCATCTGGTTGATGTCCGAAAAACTAAATGAAACCCGACATTTCTTTTAGATCCAATTAGTTTATCGGTTTCAATCTTGAAAGCGTTTGATCGAATCAACTAATGTTGGGATAGGTTCAGAGTAAGTGGGTCTAGTCGACTTTTTTCTGCAACTCGCCAGGTTTTATTGTGGCTCACACCAAATAAGCTCAACTTCTTAATGAGACCAAACCAATGTCCAGCCATTCATGCGAATCCGCACTTCAGCTTACGATTACTGAATGAAAAGATAAAATAAGTAAATGCATGTACATTGTAGCAGTATTTTTAGATCTGAATCGTGCGGTTGAAACTGTTATTCGTGAAATATTATTTGAAAAATTTAAAAAAATATGGCTTAAAAGGAAATGCACTTGATTGGATCAGTGATCACCTTACAGGAAGGAAGCAGGTAATTAACATTAATGAGTTTGTTACAACAGTAATAAGCGTAGAGCAAGGAGTTCCGCAGGGAAATATTCTAGGGCCATTGCTATTCTTATTCTACATCAATGATATCAGCAAATGTAATGAATGTGATAATGAACATTATTTTGCTGATGATGCCCTAGTATCGGTTAGTGATAAAAATATACCACATTCGCCTCGATATTTCTACGAGAAATGAAAAGAGTTAGGGAAAATTTTCAGCACAAATATATGTGGGTCCATGAGGAGTATATTCCAAAATTATTTTGAAATATACAGGGTGACTCCCAAAAAAGTTAAATACCAAAGTTATATTTTTCTTATAGAACACCCTATATTTTTTATATTTTTAGATACTATAGATAAAATAAAGGTGAGTTACTATTATATTTCCCATACTTAAAACTGACCGTTTCTGAGAAATTCAAAGGGTGAAGTTGACTACCACATGAAATTTTCAATGCAATATTTTTCCGAGTGTCGAAAAAAATTGCCTCAAAAGTTGGAAACACATTTAATTGAATAACTTCTTAAAGTTGAATGGAACACCCCGTATATAGTGGCGTAATTTGACGCAGGGGTAGATTCCCTTCAAAACTATATAACTATATATACCTATCTCTTCTGCTTTTAACACAAAAGGTGTTTTTATATTTTACTTATGAGTAATTTTTTCATCTTGAAAATGAAACACGCTGTATTGTAATGAAAAGCCTAGTAATGTAGAATCCGCAGGTTCGCTACAAGCGAACAAGTTTAAATTTTTCAAAATGAGGTGTACCTAAAGTAAAATGAAGGCAAATGTAAAAACAAAAATTTATTGCCATTTCTTCAAAATAATTATTGAGGCAAAATATGTTAAATTCGCTTGTTTCTTAAAAAATATATTAGACTTCATAGTGGAATAAATACCAAAATTACAATATGGGGTCGATAAAAACATACATTTACGATTGCCTATAAAACTTATTCTACTATGTTTTCAATAATAGTAGGCTCTGGGCTAGATGACGTTTATTATTATTATGATATGTGAGTGTGAAGAAAATTAGCGTCAAGAATATATGCCCAAAGGTATTTTAATAGGAGTCATCCTAACAAGCGTTCATTGGAAAAATTGTTGCAGCTTTTCCGAAGAACAGGCAGAGTGTATCTTATAATATGCAAGAAGGGCAAAAACCGGTTACTAGAAATGAGGAAAATGAATATTTAGTGATGTTATCTCTAATTGAACACCCTCACACAAGTCAACGAAAAATATGTGAAACAACTGGAATAAGCAGACAGAGCATCCAAAGAATAAT
>WOGP01002978.1:0-15833 GCA_015342065.1 Leptinotarsa undecemlineata | reverse complement strand
GCATTACTCTCGACCGTACTTTATCTTGGAATCAACATACATATCTTCTCGCATATAAACTATTTAGTGCAATATTTATCCTTCGTCCACTGCAAAAAATCACAGACGGTGAGATTCTAAAAATGACGTATTATGCAATATTCCATTCACATATCAGCTACGGTATTGTTCTTCGGAGGAACTCTCCTGGTTCGAAGAGAATTTTCAAACTACAGAAAAAAACTGTAAGAATATTGGCAAGTGCAGGTTTCCAGGAGCACTGTATACCATTTTTCAAAAAATTATATACCATGCCGTTGCCAAGATTATATATTTATCAGAAGCTACTGGGATTAAAAAAAATGCTAAGTTGCTAGATACACAGTCTGACATACACCAACACTTCAGAAGAAATGCGCACAAGGTAAAAACATGCTGTTATCGTTTGACCAGATCAAAAATAAATTCTGTTGATGACAATGTTTTCAACTCTCTACCAAATGACTTAAAGAGCTTAGTATCACCAAATTCAAAAGAGCCATCAAGGAAATGCTACTCAACCAATGTTTTTACTCACTCTCGGAATACTACGATCATTTTAGGACTATTCACGTCAGCTATGTCTACTCGAGATGAAATATACTCACCGGTATCGATTGTACTGTGGTAGTTTGTGAATACCCCTAATATCATAGGTGAATATTTATTTGAATGAATCGAAGAGAGGTTTTTTGTATTAAAGTGTATAATTTTTAAAAGTCTTGCAAGAATTTTAAAAATTATACACTTCAATACAAAAAAACTCATCATTAATTCAAATAAGTGTATTCAGCTTTTCCAAATCTGAATATTTATTTGTTTATATATGTACATAGGCAACTCCTGTGTTAAAATATGTTTACATTTTTACAATTTACTTGCCTTGAAAATGTAATGTAGTAAATAACCTAATCTATTCTATTATATTCTATACTATTCTACGGATTCCTGGTTTTCGAAAATACATCATGTTAATAGTTGGGAATTGAGTGATTAATTGAAATGTGGCATTTTATTATGCAAACTAATTAGCTACTAGATCTATTTTAGTTCTCTGTACTAAATTGGACTCTAACACGAGTTGCACCTATACCCATCTGAATTGCCGGCCGAGGGGATTCCTATGTAAACTTCAACAAGTCCTGCGAGACTCCTAGTCATTTTGTAAACGATAATCTCGACCCCATCCGTAAACGCGTAGATTGGCACCAACCGCAGGAATCCCCAGGGATTCCCTTAGGAAATTGGTAATTCGAAGAAGCTTGTTGCCGCTTTTTAGAGAAATAGAGAAGGGTTTAGTGTTCCCACATTATTCCCACAATGAACGGAAAATGTAAAAAAATATTGGTGATACTAATTTGGGTTGTTATTGTTTAAGCAGTTCAATGTTACTGATATTTGTGACAAAATGTGTTTTGGATAGCTCGCCTCTATATGGGAATTCTCCCGATGGACCCCTTCTTCAATCAACGGAGCAGATTCGAAATGGAATTACTTCTTCAAAAGTGAATATAAATACTCAGACTACGTGAATATCATTTGAACTTCTGTCACTTTCCAAATATTCAACATTGATATTCATTTCTATTAAACATAGAAATGCACTAATTCCATTAAAAACAAATTTGTTATCAGTTCTAGAATAGTCCAGAGCATATTTATGTGTTCTAGAGTATCCCACAACTTTTCAGAACATCCCGGACCATTCTGGAATATGCTGAAATATTAGGGGAAAATATGGAGTGTTGGGAACATCCCAAATCGTTTTGTTTAAATTCCACAACAATATCGAATGCTGTGGAATGTTTCAGAACATTGTTAACTGATCGAAGACCAGTTATTCACTGGAAGATGTATATGAAGCAAGAATTGTTGATCTCCTGTAATCATTTCGTTCCTAACAGAGGCGGCGTAAGGCATGGGCAGCGTGGGCCTCGCGGTGCAAAGATCTTCGCGCCTCAAAGCCAAAAATGATTATAAAAGAGTATGGAAAATCCATAATACATTAGAAAGTCCTAACGTAACACACGAAATAGGAATGAAAAATTCATGAATATATTTCTTTTTCTGATGAACTATATTGTATCATGAAATTAATTAATTAAAAAATATTAATCTTTCTCGTTTGTAATCATTCGTTTTTATTTAGTCTGGCAACATTACTTGGCGTTGAGCTGCTACCGCGGGGAATCCCCGCTTGGGAACCTCGGTACTTTTCCTTAATAGACAGCTAATCAAAGTATAGTGTTTAAAATAATAACACGTGTTAAGTAAGTAGCAAGAAGTATGTTTCATACTCACAGTCATATTTTTCACAGTTTTCTTTTCCAAACATAACATGATTATAAATTATGTCTATTATTTGTTTCATATCTTCGTTTTGTTGCACTAGAATCCACCTCCAGGTTACGGATACAATATTGTTGCATTCTTCATAATTTATCAATCATGTCAGGTTTAGGCACCAAGAGAGAGAGATTAAGGGAGAAAATTTAGCTCTGTTACGCTAGCAACGCAAAGTATGGAAATCGCATTTAGAAAATGCCAAAATTAGGTACTTTTTAGGTGCTTTTTAGGTACCGAAGTCAAAAATTAGGTGCTCTGTAACTTACACCACAACTCAATATTCAATGTTGCGTTGCGCAAAGTTACGCAATGAAAATAATAATAAAATAATGAATGTTAATGGAACACTATCAGGTGCTAATCAAGTGCTAAACGGTCAGGATGGTAAAATTTTCTAATGAATAAACAAAAGCTTCCAATTTCGCTAAACAACAAATCTAAGAATCAGGTCGTTCGGTAACCCCATAGGCATTATAGAATCTAGGTTCACTATTTATCTGGTGAGCACTCACTTAGCACTTTATTTATATGTAGTGATTATTGATACACAATTTCGTTGGGAATCTCTATTTATTCGAAAATTGAATACAGCCCTTGTTATTCACAGATAATGTAACTTCCTGTATAGGCAACAGTATTTTTGAAATCAGTTAATCATATATTTCGTTATAGAACATACAAACAAACAAATATTTCCCCCTTCACAAAAAAGAATGTCAATGATGACTTTTTTGTAATTATATAATAAGTGCCCGGCAGCTTGATTTTTTCATCATTGACTGTATTATAAAATGTCAATCTTTGTAAAACAAAAGACATATTGTATTAATAATTTACTATTATCAAATTCAGTGATCGCTTTTCGAAGAATGTCAGAAATAAATCTAGATGAGATATTGAGACTGTCATGGTTAGCGCATTTTGATTGGATTCTATTGAGTATATTACAATGTTGCAGAAGAGCCTTAAATATTCTACATTAACATTAACAGAGTCATTACTCATTGTTGCTCCTATGAATAAATTGCTGCAGTAAATCAGTTCTGAAGATATATTTCATCTTCATTATTGTTCTCTTTCAACATACTGATAAAGTATGGTACAATAAGAAATATTTCATGATCAGTTGACGTTTTCGCACATCACGTCAAAAATTATTAGAATTGCTTAATTTTTTTGTAAATTTTCAAGAGAGTATGAGTTGATTTTTAAATTAATTTTCCATTATCATTAGACATTTCATCATCGTCTATCATCTCATTACAATTCATCAATATTTCATCTATATCTTAACCTAGTTCCTTCGTTTCTATCTATAAACTAGGTTTTAAATGTAACTTTGCCTTATTAAAATTAGTTTAAAATTGAGTTAGATTTAGACTTCATATTTCAAATTTACTTAGTGTTCATTAAAAGAATATTTTTTGTTAGAATGGTGATTTTCGAAATGAATTTACAGTTATAATAATTTTTATTAGTCTTTGGAAACACACAGTTTCTAGACACGTCAATACAATTTCTAAAATAAGTTTGAGACAATAAGATTCGTCAACAGTTTCTGAAAAATGTTCATAGATACATTAGATATACAAAAAAAAACAAGTTAATTAGATAAAATTCCAATCTTATAAAATTAAACTAAAACGTAAAGCCATGGGTATTTTACAAATTAAAAAGTCACATAACTGACATATATCTATTGAACGAATCATTTTTGCGGAGAATATCGCAGTTATCGAACTATTTTCAGGTATTTTTACCTTCCACAATCTGAAAAAATATCTGTTTTGTTTACCTTGATAAGTTACTGTATAAATATAGGGTATTTTTCACAATGAAAAATGTTCTATTCGTTAGTAATTGTATTTAATAATTGTGACATCAAAAAAGGAGACTAATACTTATGCTATGATTTAGGAGGTTGAAATCTGGCCCCGTCTTCGATACGGGAAATAATCTAGTTATACTTTTTTCTTTGGTTTGCTTCATTTTCAAGCTTTCTGTCAAAGCTGTCAAGCTGATATCAAAGGGATTTTGAAATGTAAAATATATCAATGTTGTTGATTGGCTTCTGAGATATTCGATAATTATCTGTATAATTTTTAAGCACTATTTGATAAACATGGTCATTAAATAAGACAAGTTACTAATATATAGATTTTTTTATGAAAATTACTTCGTATTTACGAGGTGAATTAAATATATGCCTTTTCGACACATGTATAAAGTTCTTCCTTATATTTTTTTTCAGATTTACATCCTAGTGTAAGAAGTAGATTCTGTTACAATTTTATTCAAACTTTTCAATATTGGGTATTTTCTTGACTCACATCAAGAGCATAGTGAAAGCATGAAGTTATGAAAGCATCAGAGTGTGTCGATGTTGCGTCCCAAAAATGTGTGCGATTCGAATATTCAGATTAGTGTAGAGTAAAAGATATGTGGGAAAATATATTGCTCATCCCTAACACAGGAATCAGTTTTCTACTATGGACCAAAACTATAAACATATTGCCATGAAATATAAAATAAATTAAAACCACTTATTGATTCAAAATAGAAATTAAAAAAATTGCTATAATCATAATTATATTTTTTGTTGTTATTTATTTATTATATATGTATTTACCTTTTTTTTCTCCTTCCTTACCATTGTAGTTGCTGAAATTGCAAATTGAGTATTATTTTAATTGATCTGCCTTAATTTTTCATCATTGTTTTTTTATTTATCTATATATTAATGCATTTTTGGCTTTATTAGAAGAGGATGGCCGACAAAACAGGCACTAGTGCCTAGGACACCCGCCTTCCTATAAAGCCTATATTTATTTATTCATATAATTAATTCACATTCAATTTACCTAATTTTACATTTGAAATTTTTATATTTATGTTCAATTATGTTTAATAATGTATGCTGTGGTTCCCATCAATTGTTTACTTGTGAACTTGTCCCAATTATTGCATTATTATTGTATACTAAATCTGTAAATCTGCTATTCTGTGCTGATAGTGATTCTTGGTGTGGG
This sequence comes from Leptinotarsa undecemlineata, assembly GCA_015342065.1. Classification (NCBI taxonomy): domain Eukaryota; kingdom Metazoa; phylum Arthropoda; class Insecta; order Coleoptera; family Chrysomelidae; genus Leptinotarsa; species Leptinotarsa undecemlineata. The sequence continues at coordinate 10,440 of WOGP01002978.1, read as the reverse complement.
CCAAGCAGCATTCCACAGCCTAGATTCTTTTTTTTTTAAGAGGGAAAGTAGCTCTGCATTTTAGCAGTGTTCACAAGACTGATGGATCCCATTCTACGATCTTCTTCAGTTGTTTTCTGTGAAAGCTATGCATTAGCGTGGACGTTGTACAATTGATATCATATGAAGCACTATGATACCCAGAAAGCTATACAAGATAAATACAAGCAAAAACTGTTCTCAAAAATCTTTGATGCGATCGAATGATCTCGATATTCCTAATTATCCTCAATGAATTTGAGCGATAGGTAATTCAATTTTGTTCAATGTTTGTCGGCCTTGTAAATCACATACCAAGCATGCGATTGGTCTATAATTTCTTGAAAGCTGTTTCGTTTCTCTCTTAGTGACTGGATGAACTCTGTTTTAAAGTTTCCAGAGAATGCATATAGTTTCATTAACTACACCTTTTTTAAGGACAAAACACAAATATTACAGGAAAGTCCTTAAGGCACTCCAAGAGTGATGCCTGTATGAAAGTAGCAATTCATATTGATTCTTCTCTTTTTAAGTTGACTCTCTTTGGTGGGTTAATCTTTTTCTTAATATATTGATACGGATATAAATTCAAATCCTCCTTTTCAGGCCATTTCCAGTTTTTCAAAGACTTTTGCATGGAATGTATCAAAAGTCCCTCTTCACTCAGGGATTTTATTTTACCCACGAAGTATTCTTCTTAATGAATAAATATCACAAAGTCTCCTATCTCATAATAATAATTGACGCTACCTTCTTCAATCGGACTACCACTGTTTTCATTTTCACTATAAGAGTAATCAGTGTCGTGGACGGAATAGTTCGAATCCTCAGAGTCAGACTGGATGAGGACTTTTTGTTTTACTCTATCTTTAACTTTCTATCATCTTTAAGAGCTACTTTTTAACTTTTTTTAAAGCCTCAATCGCATTTTTCTCTGGTGTATCCGTTAGAATTCTAGATTTGCCTTTTGGTCTACCTTTATGTGTTCCTTTTCGGGGTGCGGCTTCTGGATGTTGACAAATTACTTCAGGGGTGATAAGTTTTGAAGAACCTGGTCGAAATTTATGAGATATGAGAAATGTTGAGTAAGGACATTTTAGGTTAATCAGAGGACTCCTGGGCCAATTCTGGAGTCAACTGGTTACCAGTCTGTTCACAAAATTCTGGGGGCCAAAGATGACCAACTTCGACTGGAAGTTCTTGGAGCAGTGATTTGTCAACCTGTGCAGATGATTCTTCAAGCAAAAGACGATCAGGCTGTATGGGAATCAGCATCTGAGAATATATTCTCATTTAGTGGATGAAATCCTGTAGCCTTGAAATCATTCGCAATGTTCATTGGGGTAAACGCAGGTGGACCAAGTCAGCAATGTCATAAATTTTCAAAGGTTTTCTTATGTGTCCAGCTGTCATCAGTTTTTCATTAGCTGCCTCATTAAAATGTTTTAAATGTTACAAAAACTGATTTGTCCAATTGTTGCATTTTATTGCTTGTGTGTGGATGTAGCGTAACAAGAATGACGCCAATTTTATATAAGACGGTTTCCACAAACACTTTAAATAAATTGGAATGAAGTACAGCCCAAGAAACTTACTTTTTGAGTGTACAACAATTAAATTATTTTTTAAGCTGTACCATTGTCTAATATAATATAAATTGATTTGATAACTCTGCAAAAAATTAAAAAAAATTAACCGAAAATAACAATTTTATTAAACAAAAAACTGAAAATTACAAAGAAATAACGTACAACAACGACCAAACAAATAAAAATTGAAATAATAATAAAAAACTGAAAAAAAAATTAAAAAATTAAAAATATCAATAACAAAAAATGAAAAAATAATAAAAATTTGAAGATTTCAAATCAAGTTATGTCACAACGTTTTGATTGTTAGTATCCTTAATCGTCTTCGGTTGATAACTCTTCTCTTTTACCGCTTCATTGATTTTGGCGGGAATTGGTTGTTTTTCGCTTGATTAGAGGTTTTTATATGTTACGTATTTCTACGCTGGCTTGACTAAATGCGTTGTTGGTCAACCTAGAATAGAAATACGTAACACATGGAAACCTCTAATCAAGCGAAAAACGACCAACTCCCGCCAAACGGTCATCTCCCGCCAAAACCAATAAAGCGGAAAGAGGGAAGAGGGAATAGGTGAAAGCACTTGAAATGACCTATAAATAGTCAGATCTCGGAGGGATAAGTTCAGTTATCACCCGAAGACGATTGTATTATTAGACAATGGAAGTCCGAACTGATGTAATACACCACGAAACATTGTCAACCACCTTAAAACAAACTAACTTCACATTAATGAGGATCGATGAGGTATCAAACAACATATTAGACAAAAGTTCTGAAAGACGCGAAATTTTTGAAAAAAATTAGATTGTTCTAGTCACAATTCTGTCCATGGTACAACAAGTTCCCCTACCATAGGCATATAAAAGTTAAATAGATGCTTTAGGTAATTATGATCGAGTAAGTGGAAGAGCAATTTAACAGCCATTTGCATAGCTGTGAAAATTGAACTTCGCCTTTTACTATGACTGTATATATGTAGTTAGATCTGAAAATTGTAATTTTTTTTTGTATGGTTGTAGTAATAAAGACGTTTATTATTATTATTATTATTATTATTAAGTATCTGGGTAGTGTCAATTGTGATTACGTAGGATATATAAATATTAGGATAAGGAATGTACTTTTAGTACCTTATCGACTACGAAAAAGCTATTGTGTTAACGAAACCTGTCGTGATATATTTTTTTAATCAAGTCTGTAAAGATCAAATCGTAAGGTGTACTTGTGATGCACTGTTTGGAAGCTTTGGTGTAGTAATGAATATTACTAGAGTTTTTTCCCAATACCAAACCTTCATTTTAACACCTCGACACGTGTTCATCTGCAAGAGGAAGATCAAACTGACCTAACTTAAGTGAAAATTTTGCGTATCTCGCAGAAAACAAAAAAATTTTGAGTTATTTGTCTTTTGCATTTTCGGTGTCTCATTTGTATATTATTCTACGCAAATTACAATTTTCAATGCTGTATAAATTTCGTAATAGAAATTGACAACCATTAAAACCAATTTAAACTACCTTGTGAATGTGATTTGCTAACGATAGTATAGATACTCACTGATGCTGAAAGTTGAACCCTCTTTCCATATTACTAAAGCGTGCAAGTCGCGTCGAAGGGGATGTCGAACAATTCCAAAAGTTATGAACCAATTTTACTTCACGTATATTAACGAATATAAAGACGGAAATTTTCAGCGCCGCACCGCTTCAGTTCCACTCGAGTAGACTCTTTCAAAGACTCTCCTAACAACCTGCACGCCGAAGGTACATTAAGACCTGAGATACCTGAATGGAAAAAAGACCCATTAGCGATCCGCTGTTGAACCAGCTGGCATTTTTCGGCAATTAGTCGCCGCCGAAAATTGTCTTTTTGTGTTCGTTTCTAAGCTGAGGGAAAGCACTCGAATCTGCAATAACAATGATTGATGTTCCGAAAAAAAAAATCGTATCTCGCAGCGCAATTAATTTGCTCCCTGCGTCGTCCTCAGCTTTCTAGATTGAAGAAGAAAAACAATTGGACCAATCCGTAGAATAATGAGGCGGTATGTTTCTTTCGAATCCATTGTTCGTTTTGTCTCGTTGTGAAGTTTCCGATGGGATAGAGGAACGTCATATGCCAGTGTTGTAGAAAGGGTTGAGAATATGGGCGAGAATGAAAGGATTGTGCTTTTCAATTGTATTTCGAATTTGTGCTTCAGATACACTGCATATGAGATATAATAATTTGAAACTTCGATGAGAAAGGTTTTTCAAAAATAATAATTCATTGTTATCGGTGAAACAAATATATGCTTATTTGAAATCTATTTTCTGATGTATTCTGATGTGATGTGATAACGGTCACAATACCCGAGATGGTGCTCGAGTTCTTCATGTCGTTTTTTCAAAGACAATACACAAGCACTGCAGGAAAGTCCTTAAGGCACTGAAAACCAGGTCTTCCACTTTTACTCTGATATAGCGGCGTGGCGTCCAGTGAACACTGTTGCCGCTATACAATAAAATATTTCATTTTCAGACTTTTAGATACTCAACTTTGTCCATAAAACAAATTAACTCTAACAAAGATAGATGCGTGATCACCACGCACATTTGAATCTATTGAGTAAACTGAAATAAACAAACCGCATTAAGTACGATACTCGTATTTGACTCTGGTTTCTGTTTCACAGGTCTGCGATGAAAAAATTGTAGAATGTTTAAATAGTGATTTTAACAGTATTTTGTGTGCAGATTACATAAAAAAAATATATCGCCTATAGATAAGTCAAAAATTTCACCAGAATTTTTTTTATTAAATGGGTTTTTAGATTCGGTATAGGTTCGATGTTTCTGTATTATATGACCTATATAAGCGGTAAATTGAGTCTAAATTATGGAGCTTTTTTGATGAACAAGTTACTACACAATGTGAGTGTATATCTAAGTTTTAATCTGAATGATTTAGTACGAGATCTGGGCCTCTCAAAGGAATCAGCAGAAGTTAAGGGTCTAGACTTAAAGAAAGACATATGTTAGCCTCCGGTATTTCATTTTCATGGTACCGATTATGACAAAGGGAATGTATCCCCTTTTTACACAAGAGGATGACCTAGTTTTCTGCAATAATGTAACCGGCGTCATGGAAATGTTCAACATAACGTATTAACCAGAGAAATGGAGACTTCTCCTCGATTCATCAAAAAGAAGTTCGAAAGCTGTACTTCTTCACAATGGGAACCAATATGCTTCTGTGCCTGTTGGACACTTGAAAGAATGCTACAAAAATCTTGAATTTGTTCTTCATAAGCTCAGCTTCTCTGATCATAAGTCGACCATTTGTGTTATTAGGTCAACAAAGTGGTTACACTAAGTTTCCATGTTTCCTATGTGAATAGGATAACCTTGACAGGAAACAACTATGTCAAGCAAATATGGCTAATAAGAAAGGGTCTTATTCCTGAATTGAAAATGTTGAAAAACAAACTTTAGTGGATCCTAAAAAAATCTTACTTCCACCACTCCATATCAAATTGGGGCTAATTAAATCGTTTGTGAAAGCATTAGACAAAGAAGGGGATTGTTTCAAGTAACTTTCTGAAAATGCTAAACTAAAAGAAGGAGTCTTCGTTGGGCCTGACAAGAAAACTTTTAAAAGATGAATGCTTTGTCACTGAAATGGTAATGATAGAAAGAATTACCTGGAATTCATTTAAACTTGATATAACAGTCTTTCTTGGAAACAAAAAATACCCAAACTACAAACTTTGGTTGCTGAATTGATGCAAAACTACAACATGTTGGGCTGCAAAATGAGTGTCACAGTTCATTTCCTTCACTCATATCTGGACTACTTTTCCGAAAATCTAGGGGCTGTAAGTGAGGAACAAGGAAAACGGTTCCATCAAGACATAAAAGAAATGGAACGCAGATACCAAGGTCGCTGAAATGTAAACATGATGGCAGATTACTGTTGTATGTTAAAAAGGGAAAATTCACAAGAACACAGCCAAAAAAGTACCAAAAGAAGATATGATCGAAAAAGAAAACGTTTTTACAAAGACTTATAGTCACTTTGCAATCACTTGTGTATTACTATTATGCTTAGTTTAGCCATGTAACATTGTTTTTTTTGCTTTTACTTCATGTTAGAATAATAAAAATAAATCCACAATTCCTCGTTTTTTGTACTTTTTCAATTATTTCATCATTATTTTGTAGGCAAACCTTACGTGATAGATAAAAATATAGATCATTTTTGAATTCAGCGCAAAAAACTACATAAAGAGCAGTTAACGAAATCAAAACAATTTTTTAAAAAGTGTTTTTTGCAAACCTGTGTTATTATTAGTGGACGTGTTTTGTTTGTGTATCTGAAAAGACAGGTAGCCAAATTTCATAGATGCTCATTGCTTCTACTTGTCTATCAAAATTATCCCTGTGTTTTTGAATTCCTATTGCCTCTTTAAATACTCTTGGATAGAAATTTTGAGTTTTACTGTATCTTCTTTGTTGAGAGCATGCTCAGCTACAGCTTTTTGTGGTTCCAATGTAGACCCACCATCAGCTACAAGGAATCTGGTATACCCTGAGTGTTGCTAAATGTTTCCTGGGCTTCTTAGCGGACCTCAGACTCCGTCTGATAGTTTTTGTTGGCCCAAATATTGGTTTCACGTCGTGTCTCTCTGAGATTCACCCTATTCGGTCTGTAACAATTTCAACATAGGAAAGAAAAGCTTTTTCCTTGACCAGCCTAGCTGGGTTTACTTTGGCGTCCTCTCTCCTGGGTCGTATGGCCCGCTAGAATTATCCATCGCTGCACCCATTCCCTTTAAAAACTTTTTCCAGGTCTCAGGGGGACTCTCAGGTTCACGAATATGTCGTGCTCTCTCACCCAATGTTTCAATTACCTCACTCTTTAGAGTGGGTTAGAGTTTTTGTTCAGAGTTTTTATTAAAGGTTTTGGTCAAGTGTGTGTGTTGGTTTCCTGTACACTATGTGGCCCAATGTACCATTTTCACATCTCTTCTCAACATCTAAGAGGGCTACAGTTCATTGGATTTCTCATTTCTATCTAAATTGGATTTTTGGATCAAGAGAGTTTAGATACAGTAAAAATCTGTATAATCTCTCTACACCATCATGTCATACCATAAACATGTCATTTACATAGTGCATCCAATAATGTGGTTTCACGGCCGCTTGCTCTAAGGTCTGTTGTTCCAAATCTTTCATGAAAAAGTTCCACTCATTGAACTGCCCATCGTGGTACTATCAGCTTATTCGTAAAAAACACCATGTCATTTTAGATGAGTTAATGATAAACAATGATCGAAGAAGCTGGGAATACTTCGCTAATTAGCCATATCGTGTTTCCGATCGAAACCATCGTGCATAAGGAGATCACGTCGAATCTCACGTGTATGTCTCCTGGACCTAATTTCATATCTCTACTCTTTCCGATAAAGTGTCCCGAATCCTTAATAAATGACTGTATTTTCTATAAGTGGCTGCGGCAAGGTAAGGTTGTCAAGTATTTGATCAGCTCATGAGTTGGTGAACGTATCGCATTTACGATAGGTATAAGTGGCACATTCTCTTTATGGATTTTTGGTAAGCCATATAGACGTGGCGGAATGGCTTCGGATTCTTGTTCGACCTTCTTTGTGTTATCTCAAAGACTTGATCAACGGAGAAGATTCGTTTTTCTCAACATCCAGGAAGTCAGGACCCAGCTGTCCCTAGATCGAGTTAGGTGTTTATCGAAACGGTGGCAGTTTTTTTGTCAGCAAGCAAAACCAAGATATTCTTATCTGTATTGAAATTTTTCATGTCTGTTTGTCACTTTAGTATCAAAAGTTATTTACTTGAACGTATAAAATCTGAAAATATTAGAAATTCTATAAATATTCGAGGGTGATATTCTTGATAGTCAGATAATCTTTTGAAAATTAATAAAGGGGCCAACTGAAAAAATCACCTGAAAATTACTGCGTAATAAAAATAAGTGAAATGTCAAATTAGTTGTTCCTGTTGAAATTTCAAGATAACAGGTTCGGGGATAGCAAAGCATATTTCCAAATCAAATGATAATCTATCATGCAATTAAACGCAAATTGTCACCAAAGAACCTCAAGAAGAAACTTGAAAATTTTAAACATCCGCATACACTCTTTCATCTTTCTGTTCAACTTAATTTCCAAAACAGACAATCCACTACAAAACATAAATAAATAAAAGAACATTAAATGTAAGAAAGTAACGGATAGAATTAAAAACATTACAATTATCATACATCTATTTCATTTTCAAGATCCTCGCTGAAATGAACTTTATCAGTAGTTATGAACAATATGTATCGTGGGGGCTTTTTCCAGATGCCACTCGATGTCCTTTTCAGTTTTCTTGAGTCAATGTATACAAAAATTTCCTGTAAGTCAGGTGTGTATGTTTGTACACAGAATAAAGTATTTTTCATTTTCTCTCCAGCAACTATCATTGTTCGTAGTTTTTTGTCAAGTTCTTTACCTCTTACACCAATCTGCTACCCTTTTATTTGTCTTCTGATAATAACAATCATCTGAATCATAACAGTCATCTGTAGGCAGCAAAGGACTTCTAGTTGTCATATATACTGGCAAGATCCAAGTTGTAATTTTTGCATTTTTGCTTCTTATTTGTGTTGCCAATTCGATTCCATCTTTCTTTTCGGCGACACGCTTCTCCTCTTTCATCTTATCTTCCTTCCTTTTAAAGATATCTGTCTCTTTCTTCGCCAACAACAGTTTTCTTTCGGCTTCCTCTCTTTGGTTTTGCAGTTCATCTTCTTTTTCGGCGATAGCTTGTTTGACAAGCGGTAGAAAATGGAAATGCGATCCTAAACTAAATTCTCGGAAAATATCTTGTATGTGTATTAATGTACAGTACAGAATGTGACACCTCGATATTTCATTCTTCTGACTCTTGTTAAAGGAGTATACCAGTCTTCGTCTACGGTGTTTTTTCAAGTGGATTTTTGGGTTGTCGAAACGTAATGGGATTACTTTCCGAAAGATTAACAAACTAAAGAAAACTAAGTATATGCATTCGGATTTTTTTTTCATAATTTATTCAAGTGATAACAAGTTATTGACTAATTGGAAAGTAAAGTATTTCTTAGTATTCATCTATTAATTTTTTGAGGCATTTGATCTCAGCCAATATATTGAGCAAAATTTATTCCAGCGAATAATTTGAAAGTTACGCCACTGGTTTAGAGTTCAAGTTGACGAAATAAATAACGTTTGTCTCTCCTGAGATCCGCTAATGAGTCTCAATCCGAGAACTCTGAAAAAAACGGGTGAAAAATCTCGTACACTTTGATTAGAATCTGGTAGAGGCCGATTGGGAGAAGGCGATTTTTTTTATTCGAGTTTGCTGCTAGTTATCACAATAATGAAACTGAGATTTATTAGGCAGTTGGGTTTTTGGACCATGTTTTTTCTATTCTCGATTAGATTGAAAAGAGATGTTGGTGTCAGGCGAAAAAATCAAATGAATGATGTGGCTTCAGGGACGTGAAATTCATTTAGGATAATTGAAATGTTGTCGATCGGATCAGCCCTGGTTTTCGAAGTTATTTTCGTTTTGGATGACAAATAACGGCACTTATGGTTTAATGATATATTTTACACTGGCGTTTTCGGACAAAAATAAGCTGAATGTTCAAATTTCGCTCACTACGTACCTTCGTTTAGTGATTTTTATCATGTTCGTACTCTCTTCTCAAACAAATATTCATATTTTCGCGGATTTTCTGCTATTGTATGAAATGTACCAAAGAATTTGCCTCAAATTTTGTATCAAAAATGGAATTAAGGGATCATAAAACTTGTTGTTGATAGTGTTGAGAGTGTTGTAATATAATTTCTTACTCACTGAAAACGAATCTGACATTACACAACTAGGTTTGTTTGAAGGTGATTGACAATGTCTCATGATGAATTTCACTAGTTCGGACTTCCATTGTCTAATATATAAAATGATTTGAAATCCAGACACCTAAAAGAAAAGAATTAAAAACTAATAGTTGAAAATAAAAATTATATTAAGCAAAAAAACCTGAAATGAAATAACGGTGAAATAAAATACAAGTAAAAAATAAAACAATTGAACAAAAATGAAATAAAAATAAAGAAATAATAATAATATAATAATGATATTCATTTGCCATTCTATTTGAAATGCACAATAGTCTTATACATATACATTCAAATTAATATAGTTCCCACAGAAGGATAAACCTGTGTGTGGACTATATCATTTTAATATACAATAGATTATAATGAATGAAATATAAAAAATAAAGTTCCTTTTGGCATGAAGAAAAAAAATACTAGAAAAATTGTATATAGATATTACATTAAAATCATTTATAGTCAATATAAATAGAAACATTTAGCATGAACAAAAAAAGTACTAGAAAAATTATATACAGATATCACATCAAAATTACATATAGTTAATATAAATAAAATATTTAGGTTATACCTATAATGATACAATCGCAATAGGTAAATTACATAGAACATCACTCACACATCAATCGAACGAATACCCTATTTTAAATATTTTTTAAATAAAAAACAAACAAACCATGGAGAAGTTGACCTACAGATTACATAACTCTAATCACATATATCTTCTACAGACAAGATGCTCTAGGCAAACCTGAGATCCAGGCTTTAAGCTTATTTTTGAATATATTAATGCCAAAGATAGTTTTGATATGTGCTGGAATAAGATTATACAGCCGAGGAGCTAAGTAAGTATAACACTTTTGTAAAGTATTTTTCTCTGATTTTGGTACATAGGT
>WOGP01002977.1:0-15836 GCA_015342065.1 Leptinotarsa undecemlineata | reverse complement strand
GAATTTTACTTATTTTGACACGAGAATTAAAAATAAGAAAAATTATTTTCTGCAAGAGGATTCCCTATTCCCAAGTTTAAGTAAGGAATGAGGAACTTATCACGTTGCGTTGCAATATCTAAATCATGAAGTTTCAATAATAGATCCCGAATAGTTTCAGTCGCAGAAGGAATCTATTACAGCTGTTTATGTAAGCTTGATTTTCCAAGAAACATCAAAACGACTTACCATTCTCCATAAATAACGTTGATCAGGCCATAATCCTTTTCCTGCGTATTCCTCCGAATGGTTTGATGAGAGTTCGGAAGGAAAATAAATTTAAACCGATTTTTCGCATAATTTTCTGTATTCGTCAAGATTACTTCATATATTTGGAATAGCACTGATGACAATGTACTTCGTGATTTTTCTATATTCATATGTTATACATAATTGTTTATTTCAGGGTATTTGTATAATACACTCCATTTCAGGATTGTCTATGGCTTTCATAGCACTTGCAATTATCAATCTCTCAGGATACCTGTCAGTCATACCATGTCATTTATTGGCCTTTATAATGTATTTTTGTTTCCAATATGCATTTTTTTGGCAGAACGTTTTATGCTTCCACATTTGGAGACAAGTTATGTGAGTATACCATTTAACTACCTGTAATACATTTTAGGGTATCAGGTGAGCTTGTATATACAGTGCATTTCTTTAATGTCCCGCCCCTTTATTTTTTGAACGGGTCAACTCAAAAAAATTTAAATTTGGGATACTGAAATTAATGCATGAATACTTTATTTTGAAGTGAAATTGACAGATGAAACTTTCAAGTTGGTGACTGGGCACCGTTAAATGGAAACTTCTGACGAATACTTCACAACCCTAGAAATTGAATTCAATATCTTTACCTACTACAAAATGGCAGAATATTTAATATTATCCTGAAGACAAACATATCAATATCGATATTTCCAGAAATATTCCTTTTTATCTGCTAGATGGTAATTCCAACAACCCGATAAGGTCTGTTAAGTTATTTTTTATTTAAAAAAACCACAAAAAGTGTCAGTACTACAATAAACTTCATTGTTCAGTTAGAATATTCTCATTCAGTTTTCGGTTTTACTAGATGTAAGGTACCACGTCAAAAATCTCTAAAATGGCCAATTCTCGCCCATTGGAGGTAAAAATTGAAGCGATTTTTATTTACGGTGCAACGTGTAACTTTCACGATACCGATAGGATTCTCAATGAACGTTTTCCAAATCGTCCTATCTGTAGAAAATATTTGAGGGAACTTGTATCCAAATTCACAACTACCGGTAACTTACATAACAAAGAGTCCCCAGGTCATCCGTCCATTCCGGAAAAACAGCAAGTGCAAATAATTGGTAAGGTGGTAGGGTAGTAAATCCTGAACAATCTACTTATTCCGTCGCGAATGTTTGTGAGGTGTCTCCCACTGTGTGGAGACGTGGATACTTTTAAAATGGAGATTTTTGAAAAAGAATAGGTATCATCCATACAAAATTAAAATGGTACACCAATTAACTGAAGATGACACTGATCGAAGCAAAAAATTCTGCGAAATCATGACGGAAACCATTGCAAGGCATCCTATCTATCTCCACAATATTTGTTTTAGTGAAGAATCTACATTTTTTAAACGGCAATGTTCACAGACTAAATTTCCGTTATTGGAGTGACACCAACCCTCACGTTTTCCGGGAAACACATACCCAATATCTAGAAAAAATTAACGTTTGGGTAGGAATATTGGGAAACCATATTGTAGAACCTCTATTTATTGATCAAAATTTAACAGGGGAATTGTATTTGAATATGTTGGAAACTACTGTTGACCCTCTCATCACTGAAATCATTGAAGCGAATCCTAATGAGTTCGATATGGATATTTTATTCCAACAAGATGGAGCACCACCACATTACTCCAGACAAGTAATAAACTATTTGAATACTACTTTTCACGGTCGTTGAATTGGCCGTCGAAGTCCTACAGAATGGCCAGTTATGGGGCTATTTGAAGCAAAAGGTGTACGAAACTGAACCTTGTTCAATATTGGATATTTATTGGATAATAAATATTTGTAGAGATACTGACGTTACTGTGTTCGAAAATGTTCGACATGAAATATCGAACAGGCTGTTCATATGTCAAAAAGTTCAGGGCAACCATTTCGAGCATCTTCTGAACTGACCTCAAGCTCATTACCTCATATTATGTAATTAAATGTCAATGTATTCAGGCAATTATTAAAAGTTCCGCCATTGTATAGTAGTTGAAGATATTGACATTATATTCTAGGGTTGTGAAGCATTTGTCAGGAGCTTCATTTGATTTTTTTCCCAGATGACGCCCAGTCGCCCTTGAAAGTTTAATCTGTCAATTTGACTTCATAATAAAGTTCTCATGCATTAATTTCATTATCCCAAATTTCAATTTTTTTAGTTGACCTGTTCAAAAAATAAAAGGAAGCGGATGTTAAAGAAATGCATTGTATATGGTCGATGTCGAAGCTTGGCTTTGCAACTGACCGCCTTGGGGAGCCTCGTTCATCTTTGATATTCGAGAATTCAGTTCTCTGTCGATCCCATAGATGGCGTCTTCGTAGTGGGAGATGTCGTCGACCTTGTTTACATAAAATCATGATATTCCAATGGAAACTGCCAGTTTTTACTTTAAGGGATCAATACATTTCTTAATTTTTCACAAAACAGCCATTCAAAAATGATAATCGGCATTTAGTTGATCAGTTCATATATTTTAGTATTAAAGTTGAAATAAAATTCTAGTCGATACATACAGACACCAAATTTCAAAAATATGTCTAATGGAAGTAGATACGAGTCCTAATGCAATAGATACTCGGAAATATCTTAATATCTTGCGCTTTACTGCATTTTCAGTTCTCCTCAAAAGAAAAAGTTGATCTCTGAATACTAGAAGTCAAGGAATGCACTGCAATTTGTATTTTTTTTCATGTACTAGTAAACTATCTATTGCAACTACACTTCATATTCAATAACTATCCATAGGCGTTAAGTCTGGCAAACAAATAACTTAAATAAAAGCAATACTTCGAAGATGAATTTGAATAATTCACCAATTTAAGCAAATATACCAATACTGGTTTATGGCATTGACTTTGCGAAACACACAGTTTTCCTTTCTTTGTCCCACTTTGAAAGTATCGGAATTGAAACATATCACCTTCACATTTCATTTCCTCGTTAGCTCTGCGTACATATTACAGATTTGTTATCTACCTTTTAGTCTCGTCTAATTGTACCGCCTTTACAGAGTTGGGGGACATCTTCTCCTCGGGGTGCACCATCTCCAAATTCTTGAATAAGTACCAGTATGGACCGTAACATCAAATATCCGGATGAATTTTGCACTTCAGCACATGACCGACTACAAAATCACTGTCGCAACTTTGGGTCCGCGATCGCAATTCACCTGCACATACTTTCGTGTAGTATTGAAAGTTATGATTCGCACCTTCTCCGTTAAAGGTTGTATTGAGCGATCGGTGGTACCGAAAAAAAAACGATTGCATTCTAGCAGATCGCTGTTACTCGCTCACTTTGATCTTTTCATTATAGCGTTAAACGACAGCGCAATGAAAAATTCAAAAAATCTATCAGTAGGCAGTTAATAGAATTCATGAAAATTTGCGTTGAAGGTAAAAAATCGGTCAAGTGACACTTTTCAATCTATAAATTGACACTTTTAAATATGTCAATTAACACTCAATTATATCGATTGACACTTAAAGAATCTGTCGATGAATACTATTTAAGTTGAATTTTTCGGTGGACAGTTTCGAAATATGTCAATTGATATTTTTGTAATTTAATGTAATGGGCCTATATTTAATAAAAATATATTTAAAACCTTACTAACACACTTTTATTGTAATTCAAGTGAATTTGCGAATTTTGTATTTGTCTGTCATAAAATAAATGAAAACACAAGTCAAAAGAAATTAAAACTATTACAGTTTGAGGCGAAATTTTTATAGTGAATTTTAGGTTTCAAAAAGGACAAGAATTGTTTTCCGAAACGTCAATAACCACTTAAGAAAACTAAGTATCAAGATTTAATTTTTCCAATTGATATTTTTGAATTTATACTTTTCAGTAAGTTTCTGTATTTCTTGATCTTGAAGGAGCATTTGACAATGCACTACCTAAATCTATAGGATCGTCTCTGGCTAGGAAAGGTATAGAATCGGTCATACCTGGCTGGATCTATGCCATTCTGGTAAACAGAACTGCAACTACGACTCTTCAAGGCGAGGCAATTAGGTTCAGGGTCACCAGGGGCTGCCCTCAAGGTGGGGTACTATATCCCCTTCTGTGATCGCTCCTGATGGATAGTCTGCTTGATGTCCTCGACAGAAGGAAAATAGATCTTAGCAATGTCCATGTCGAGAAGAGTAGCTTGTAATATCCTCCAAAGCACGTTGGGCGTTGTTCACAGTTGGTGCCTGAGGGAGCAGATGTCTGTCAAACCCAGCAAATCTGTGATAATCCCCTTCACCAGGAGGAGAGAATTTGACGATCTAATGCCACTTTCCCTCAATGGTGAGGCCATTCCATTTGGAACGAAGGTGAAATATCTTTGCATTGTCCTTGATAAAAGACTCATCTGGAACGCTCACTTGGAAAAAGTTTCACACAAAGCCAGGCTATCCATATGGACATGTTGAAGTATTTGTAGTATAACTTGGAATTTTGGTCTGAAACAAATCCATTGGATTTATGAGAGGATTGTCAGACCAATGATCACTTATGGCGCAATTGCCTGGTGGCCGAATAAGGCTTTACAGAAAACGGGTCCAGGCGATGCTCTCTGGCTTACAAAGACAGGCTTGTCTGGCTATCAGTAGTGCCTTCAGTACCACACCATCATCAGCCATGGAGATCCTTCTAGATCTACCTCCTGTCAACATTTTTCTGGAGATAGAGGCTAGATGGACTGCATACAGACTTGTGCACATTGCCAATTGCACAAATCAATTTAATAAGAGTGCCACAGATTGTTGATTGACACTAGAAGTCACGGCATTCTGGAAATGACCTCTGACTTTATGCCTCCAACTGTCAACTATGAACTGTCTTATAAAATACTGTTTCCGAGTAGAGAGGACTATATCCTCCGGGAGAAGTAAAAATTAAGAGCAGATAGTTGTTGGTTCACAGATTAATCAAAAACAACTTCCGGTTCTGGTGCAGGTATTTTTAGTCGCAGACCCAGGACAGAGATATCTACTCGCCTAGGAATCTATGCGACTGTATTTCAAGCGAAAATTTACGCTATTGAATTGTGTGTGGAGAGATTGGAAGAATCCAACCTCATACACAAGTCAAAAAAATATTCTCGGACAGTCAAGCGGCGTTGGAAACTCTTTTGCTCCTACCGAGCAACCTCTAAATTGGTAGTAAATTGCCCAAAATAATTCTTCCCAAATGGGAACACTTAACACATTGTCTCTGGTCTGGATTCCTGGCCATACTGACCTGGAAGACAATGAGACTGCTCACTTCCTTGCAAATAAGGGTACTGCACGCAGCTTCATCGAATCAGAACCTGTCATTGGCATCGCTTTAGGCTTTGCCAAACAGACATTGAACACCTGGATGGCCAGAAGATTTATGGACTTCTGGCAGAATCTTTCAGGATTGGCTAACTCCAAGGCGTTTATTCACCCGTCGAAGCTTGATACCAAACAGTTGTTTGACTACAGTAGGAATGAACTACGATGTCTAACAGGCCTTCGTACAGGTCACTGTTATTTAATCGTCATATTCAGAGACTCGGACTGTCGGAAGACAGTGTGTGTCGCCTCTGTTTGGAAAATGATGAAACAGCAGAGCATAAATTTTGTGCCTGCCCCGCTGGGGACCGAATCAGGTTTTTGGAGTTCGGCAGAGCCGTTTTCTTACCATCTGACCTGAAGGACCACTCACAATATAAACTAATTGGTTTCGTTAAGAAGCTGGATTTATTTGGTCGAGTGTCAATGGGTGTGAGCCACAATAAAATCTTTGAGTTGCGGTGGAGGGTTGAATAGACCTACTCACTTCATACTCAACCTAACTTAACCTAAGTTATAGTACGCAGTAACTTTTTGGTGTGAACTTTTCAGTTTGCCCTTACTACACTTCAGCAGATTCTTTATTGATTTAACTTTTTTTCCAGATTGTGAAAGATTATAAACAAAAAAAACACAGTATAAAATATTGAGTCCTTCACAAAAAAATGTCTTATAAAAAATGTTAAAAATATATGCTTAAAGAAACATAAAAAAATTAAGGTTATAATGATGAAGAACTTATGGCGGGTTGAAAACGCGCCTATTGCTGTTGGTTGTTGGTAAGTAAGGTACTTTCCAGGCTTTTCCTTCGACCTAACACCACAGTTGAGTCCTATAGCAGGTAGAAACGAATGATCTTTGAGTTCTGGTAGCATCTATCTATTTGCTTTGCATAGAAAGCTGCTGTGGAAGATAGAGGGTCGAATCTCGTTCGGCGACCGATGTTGAAAGTTGGTTTTGCAACTGACCACCTTTTAGAGAGCCTCGTTCATCTTCAATATTAGTGGATTGAGCCGTCTGTCGATTTCATAGATGGCATCATCGTAAGTGGAGATGACATCACTCCTACTTAAGAAATTAATAAGTAGATTCGTTTTCATTCAAAGAACTTGAAAAGTAATAATTAGATGAACTGAGTAGTGAATTGCCACAGTGACAATGTGCCCGTTCTCGACCAATTAATCTCCATTTCGAATCCGTCTTCGACTATATATTTTTGGCACATTAATTTTTCTATTCAGAAGTGGGAATATTCAGGAATCGCCCTATTTGGCTCGAGGAATTGTTAACCTAGACTATTCATAACTATGGTTGTCAACACCGGCTACACCAACAGTAACAATTTGTTTCAAGTTTTTTTAAAATGAATTGAAATATTTTGTTTTAGTTGAATTCTCTTACTTCTCCTGCTAGTCGATTATGGTCATGTGTCCTGTGCTAGTAACTTCTTCAAAGAAAATTCTGGTGATATCCATCACTAAGTACACTGAAGATCTGCAATTTTTTCGATGCTCCTTTATTCTAATACCAGTAGCCCGACAAAATACTTCCATAGTAGCTAAATCTTAACTAATTCTATTTTCATTTCATTTCAAATATCGAAGTTCCAAGGAATACTTTCTGCACTTGAGCTGAAATCGTGCCAATTTAATTATAATCATCAACAAGCATTTAAAGTTTTTCCTACATTTAATTTTTATGGCTTACCTTATAAAACCGAAACAAGTCACGTTAGAATTGAAAATATGAGGTTTGCATCTGATATAACAAATCCGAAAGGTAGAATTGGAAGCTTTGGCGAGGAATAATTCCAATAACAACACTGTCCAACTGTCCACATATGCCAGAACTGCAATATAATTCTCGACGTGCAATTCACCAAGCAAATTGTTGTAATCAGCATTATGTTGAGTCCGAGGCTGCCAAATTTTGAGGGCAGTCCCAGATCACCCACACATATGAAGCGTAAGTATAAACGATCGATCAGAATAAATATATATTCTAGCTATGGGAAACGTAGCTCAGAACAACTTCAACAGAGCTGAAGGTACGTGCCGCAAATGTGAGACTGAATTTTGAAAAACCTGATCTAAGATCACGGATGAAATTAAAAATAATCAGGATAAACCAGTTCCAACAATGAAGTTCAAAGAGTGGAAGTAAATTTTTATTTGCACTTCTGTATCTACAAAGTGGTCATACTATTAAGGGTATCTGCTAAAATATTTTACACACTGTATATAAAAGAATCTTCATTGTAACAGGAGTTAAACTTAAGGCGTTTTCTGGCGCTCATGACCACGATGATATTTTTTATCAGATATGTTGTAAGGATGTACTAAATGTTGCTGCAGAATTATAAGTTGTACAAATACGATTCTTACTGAGGTTGCAGGAAATTGAAAAGTTTGTTTTCATTAATAAATTTGACATGTGACACAAACTGAATCACTCCATTCTGGCGAATCGTATTAATAATGACGTCACTACGAATCGTTTTTGAATACACGCTCGAATACGATTAAACGCCAGAAAACACCTTTAAAAAACCCATTAACAGGATTTTTAAGGCACACCACAATATAATAGTATTTTTGAGCATTTCAACAGGCAAGGAAAAATATCATTAAAAATTAACACATGTGGCGCTATCTATTACTCGAAAGGTAAATTAATATTTAGACTTTGTTAAAAGATCTCTGACAATTTTGAACAAATTGAGAATACGAGAATTTAGTGTGGATGGCGTATATCTTTGTATACTCGTATCATTGTCTATATACTCTATATCCTTGTATAATATACAAAGTCTATATACAAAGTGCATATCTTTGTTCTCTTCACAAAGATCAAAGAACTAGTGTGATGTGTGTTTTCGGTTTTCGTCAAAATGCAGAGATATGACGGACATGTATCCAAACAATGATGTCTTTCTTTGAAATGAAGTTCAAAAGTTTTCAAAAATATTAGTAAAGCGTCAGAAGTAAGAAATAAATGATATAAAATCAAAATCGATACTCTAAAGTACTACTCTGAAATATAATAAATCTAATGAAACACGAAGAAAAATGTGTGTGGGAAAAGTGTTTAATTTCAGTAGGCTGGGTTTATTAAATTTCAATTCATAAAAAAAATTCAACAAATGATGAAATTGACAATAAGATGTCAGTTTTGACGTTACGTCATCGTCATTCGAAACAGGAACTTATGAAAATTGTTTTCCAATTGTCTTTCGTTTATATCTTATTGGTCAGATGGTCAGAACCATCAAACATGAATTCAAAATACAGTGACATAAAACGTGCTAACGTAAAAATTAGATGATACCTACATACATAGGAGCAGCTGTCTCTAGACAATTTTATAGTGTCAATCTTGTTTGAACTAGACTGGACCTGTAGGTAGTATGTCATTAGTCATGTAATTTGTTGTGTTTGTTAGATTTATGGACTACACTGTTGACAATAAATCTGTGATTAAACAAATTGAATAAAAGTGTTACGAATGGTGAATATTTATTGAGATGGCTTATGTTAATGTAAAAGATTGGTCTGTTGACCAAGTAACAGACTGGCTGAAAGGTAAGATTTGTTTATAAATTTTACTGTTTATACACTATAACATGGACCATGGTCAGCAATTAACTCAATGAAACGTAATCATTTAATTGATTTGTTTTAGGTTTAGACAATGTAATACTACAATACAATTCATCATTTCTGAATAATGGTGTCACAGGACACCAGTTACTGAATTTGAGGGCAGACGACCTGGAACATTTGGGAGTCAAAATGTTGGGTCATCAGGAAATAATACTAGAAGCTGTAGAACATTTGCGAAATTTTGTAAGAATTTTTTTATTTCATAATTGAGGGTAGATTCATGCACCAATCTGAAGTTGAGAGTCACATGTTTTATGTCATGGAAATTTGTTTTCAATTTGTTACTACAAAACAATATCAACTTGTACACAAATATCATGAAAAGTACTGTAATACACTCATGCATAAGTGTTATCACTTGACAATGATTATCCAACTACCTATGATGCATTACAACTTGCCGTTCATGACTGGTGCATTCCAGCCTTTCCAAAGTTTCAACCTCCCAGAAAAATTAAACTGAACAAGTTCTGTCATCTTTTGATGAGTGCATTGAAGAAAAACAATGAAAGGTATTTTTTCAATTTTATTTTCAAACCAAACAAAGCAGAAGAAATAAATGTAGTTAGTAACTGATGTATTGGCTCTTCTACTTAGAATTATAGTATATAGTATTAAAGAAACAAATTTTGAATCATAAACAAAAAACTAGTTGTTAAAACATCTAAATAACAAAGAATTTTGTCACACATAGTAACTATTTCATAGTATCAACAAAGGGGTTTGAGTAACTAGTAAATACAGATCAAGCAATAAAATAATTTCACCTGGTACCAATAAATAACCCCTACCAATATTTTGAAGACCGATATACCTGTATATTGGCTGTTCATTTCTTTCTGTGAAAGATATTGTTGAATAGTAGTAGATGTTAATGAAAATTGTAACTTGTTTCTGATCTCATTCCAATCATTCAGTAAATGCTTATAATAAATTGGAAAAAAATATAATACATAGGGAGTTCAACATATTACATACCTACTTATGAAATCTAGTCAAATTGACTCAATAAAAATAGAAACATCTAGAAACAAAACCGTTTCATTTTCAGACTAATGTTTGTCTAATTATTTACTAATGAGAACTCATTAATACAGTTCAGTGCATGATTTTCACGTTTGAGAAAGCTATTGTATAGCGAAACACGTGTCAAGGTTTTTGCAAAACCCTTTATAGTGAAAATCATACAATAAACTGTATTAATGAGTGTTTCAATATGGATTTTCATCAAGTATTGGCCAGTTCTATTCAACTAATGGGAACAGTTACACACGATTTATGAAACTTGCTTGATCAGTAACACATTAAGAATGAAAATCATTAATAATTGTTTGTCATGGATATGAAAGTCTACTCATAGCAGTATCATCCATTTGTTTGTAAAAAAACCATGCCACACCATCATCAACTTATTTCTAATGGGATGGTGTTTTTTACGAACAAATAAATGGTACTGCAGAGGCGGTGAATTACTATCATTATTTATAAAATTTTGTCACTTGCTGTAATAAAATTGTCTCAACTAAAGGTATTATACTTCCACCCCATTCCTAAAATTGCAAACTTGAATTTTTGACTAAAAATTTTTATTTCATTGTTGAAAAATTGAAAGTTGTGAATTTGATAGTCATGAATGAATAAAGTGTAACGCATTCATAACCCTAACTTTTTTCATTCACACTTATTCGTGTAATTCTTAATTCATTTACTTATGATGCACTGTTTGGAACCTTTGGTATAATAATGAATATAACTGGAGTTTTTTCCCCAACACCAAATCGTTATTTTTAACACCTCGACACGTGTTGCGATCATCTTCAAGAAGAAGATTAAACTGGAAACTTCCCTAAGCTAACGTTATTTATGGTATACGGGTATACCATACAGGTCTACCAACCTAAATTAGTGTTACAATTTGCCTTATCTATTATTTTACAATATATTCTTATGTAATGTTCAAATATATAACTATAAAATAAATAATAATTATATAACTAACATTTAAACATTACATAAGGACATATTGTAAAATAATAGATAAGGCAAATTGAAAAATTAATTTAGGTTGGTATATCTGTATGGTTTACCTGTATGGTATACCACAATGGTATACCTGTATAGCATAAATAGCGTTAGCTTAGGAAAGTTTCCAATTCAATCTTCCTCTTGAAGATGACCACTTGGTGATCGAAACACATGGCGAGGTGTTAAGAATAACGATTTGGTGTTGGGAAATAAAACTCCCGTAATATTTATTAATTTATTTAGATGAATCTACTATAATAACTATAAAATAAAATATTCAACTCTCTTATAAGTAAGCAGTATTGTGTTATTGATTTATCTGTGAATTATCTGTGTAATTATTTTGCATGGTTTCAGCATTTTGAATTAGATAAAGAGAATTTACAAACTTTGGCTTTGAAGCTATCATGTGCTGCCAACTCTTTATACAAGGAACTATTACTGGTGGATGATGACTGTTCAGTGATACAGACTCAAGTAATGTCAGATGTCCATAACATTATAACCACTATAAAACCACTTGTATATTGGCTCGACAGGTATTTATTCGTCTATAATTCACTGATGATTTCTGAAATTCATGTTGCTTCTAGATCACCTTTCGCTGGTGATAAAGATTATATTGATAACAAAATGAACCTACTGCAGTTAGGTTTCGAAATGGCCACCAGTGCACACAGAGGAATATTTTCAGAAAAACCTGTTTGCATCATAAGAAAAATTTGCGAGAAACTGACAAAAATTGCTGATTACATCATTCAGGTAAGAAATAATCATTTTGTTTTCATTGCTTTGACGTTACCACCTATTTTGCAGGAAATGATGGACCCAATGATTTTGCAACCAGCGTCTTTAGATTTAGCTACTCTCAAGAAAAAAGAACAAGAACTGGGATTTTTTATATTGCCTAATAATCATGCTATTCATCAAATAGCAGATATCAAACATGGCTCACCTGCACATGGCAGTTCAAAAATAGAGGAAGGTGATGAAATTGTACAAGTAAGTTGATACATATGGTATTTTTTTCCCAAAATCGTAGTTTTATTCATCAAATACTGATATATACCAGGTTGTTATTTTCTGGTGATAGAAATTGTACAAACTACACCTGTTAACAATGAAATGTTTTTGGGTGGGTTCTTAATAAATAAGTGATTTTCTCAATCAAGTTTAATAAGGTCAATAACCGAAATCAAACAATACTTCTACGCAGTGTTTGATTGTTCCCCATATTTCACTCTTTCATAGTTTCTTGCTTTCGTATTTTCCTGTTAACTAATTAAATAACAGCTTTCAAGAGCACATTGTAAACCATTTGTTTGAGTTCGTATTCAGACATGAAACAATTTTTATTCAAAATTTCATCATTTTAATTTCCATTATTCCATATTAGTATCTACCTGTAGTATCCAACCCTTCTGGCACAATCATCTTCATAGAAATGTTGGTTAGTGGTAATGTTACATGGAATGTACAAATGTGCATACAACCCATTTTTCATTTCTCTATAGTTACTGCATTTTGGCATGGAGCAGCTAAGTTATGGCTAATCCATCCACCAAACTATTTCTTTTAAATCAACTTTTACATCAACACTGACATCTGTTGGATATAATCAAACGCCCTTCGTGGTAGCAGCCAGGGGATTAGTTGTTTTCTGATAGGTTTCAGTCCATTCACCTACAGTGTAGGGAGTTGAGACTGGTCTGGACAAATGGTGGTGACGACTTTCTGAAAGTAAAATTTTGGTTTATGAACCAATTGTTAGTAACAATCAGTCGGTAGCTCATTGGTTAGTATGAGTGGTTCTTTTTGCTCATTCAATCAACCAAGAGGCGAAGAATGGTTCGATTCCATCTGTAGGATTTTGGAATCACACGTTAAAAGGTGAGGCCTCATTACTTTTCAGCTCATACAAGTTTTGACTTGTCTTTCGTAAGAAAGTGACAGCAACTGGTCAACGGAAAAATATATTTTGAAAGACTGGTATAATTAAAATGCAAAAGCCAATGCTACAAACTATTTTCATACAAATCTGTTGTTATAAAAACCCAGTTATTACGACTTCATTGATGTGATTGAATACTTGAACTTAATAAGTAACAGTTTGATGCCTATTAATGTAGGTACTAGTTCACTGAAATATTTTTATTCAAGAAACACTTTATTGTGAGATTTTTCACTAAACATCGGCCGATTCCATCACATATATGATATATTTTAGTGAAAAAGTTACATTGTTATGCTTTACCAATATATATTTGTGGTTATGATAATGATTCATAACAAATTCTTGGAAATAATTTTCATAATTATAGTATCTGTTACATACTGATGCAAATTATGAAAATTTGCAACAATTATTTCTCAATCCACAGGTAAATTATCAGACCGTTGTTGGCTGGCAAAGAAAAAAAGTTGTGATGCTTCTTCAAGAGTCTCCTAATGAGATAGTGCTGACCCTAAAAAAACGACCAAGGCATACAAAGGTTTATGGACAGATATATATGAAGCCCTACCGCTTACCCAGTAGAAAACGAAGCGGTCAGAATTGGTCGTCCAGATGGAATGAGAACATTCCATCTCCCAGGTTGTTGCCAATAATAGACTTGCCACCTATCACAATACCAAAGTAAGTTTCTGTCCTCTGAAATTGAGAAATGTTGCATTGCTTTGTTTTAGAGTTATCAATGCTGTTGAAATACCTGATGCCGAAACAGAGCTTACCAGTAGCGATAGTGAGCCCCCAGATAGTCCATTGGATGCAAATTGTCGAATGTATCCTCTTAAACCTAGACCAATATTACAAAGGCGTAACACCATAACGGGAGCTACTCCAACTAATAAGAGACCATATCCATCCATTGAACAGGTAAGTTAATACGCTTTCTATTGCCTTTGGGCTCGCTGGCTGCTGAACCAGCACATAAAATCATTATGTGCAGCTGCATATTTATAGCAAGTCACAAAATTGATTTATCATTAAAAGTATGGCCGTCGAATTGGTCGGTTCGACATGGGTGCTTTGTTCATACACTCAAATCCACCGCCGTGTTTGTTGGTGGTCCAACCCGTGTTAGGAATCACATGTTGAAAGGTAAGACCTCGTTAGTCCTTAGCTCGCACAAGTTTCGACTTCTATGGGTTGTCATTCGTAGGGGTGCGACAGCTGGTTAACGAAAAATATTTTAAACATTAAAACCCAGTCACTTATTTAAATTAAAACAAAACTATAATAAAATTATAATGAATTCATTGAGTATCCATCATAGTCATTTTCCCCCTTGTTTCGCACACTTTTCATTTTCCTCAAGTGAGTAAAAGAAATTCTCAACTAAAAAGGATGTAATAATTTTTTTAAACATTTTGAAATAACATTATTATCGATTTTTGCATTTGGATACTAGAATACTAGAATTTGGCAACTAGAATACTTTGTATGCTACCTCATTACTTATTATAATGGCTACCACAGTTATAGCCAAAACATCAGGGAATAAAACCTGCAGACCACATTCAACAAACCCAGAAAATAGCTTTCACACTCATCTCCGGTTGTTTTTACTTTTTCACCCAACGATGGTTTGAAAGAAAACTTCAGTTGGTTATTTTAATATTCTGAGTATTAAATACACCACAACAAATAATAATTCCTATTTGTAATTTTAATTATATTAATACTATAAAAAGAGTTGAATGTGGTTTTATTTTAGTTAATTTGTTTATGAACACAGTTATGTCTCACAATTTTCTTAAGAGAGTGCCTCTGTATATTTATCTTGAAATAGGTTCTTGTGCCCATCAAAATATCAATATATTTGTCACAAATTCAGGTATTTATGGTAGAGATAGCCGCCATGGAAACCTATTAAGGTTTCCCGCATAAAACAGTTCATTTTGGATGCTCCTCACTATACAGGCCGTTTTTTTTTTGCTTCTGTTTAAAAAATATGTTTTTCTGTCAATCCGCCCCCATACGAACGACAACTCTCAGAAGTTGGCAAACTTGTGCGAGCTAAGGTCTAACTAGTCTTACCTTTTAACGTGTGATGCCTAACACGGTTGCAGAATCATCCCAGCTTCAACTAGATAAATTATCTCGAAAAAATTATCTGGTCGAGGCGGGAATCGAACCCACGGCCACGGAAAGAGTTACAAGGTCGGGTAAATTGGATAAAAATTTCTTATTTTTAGAAAAAAAAGATTATTATGATAACTTTGATGTGGCACTAGATATTTTTGTGAAACATAATGCATATCTCCTAAACATCGAAAGGCAATTTCTGGTTACTCAATTTTTTTCATTTGACAAACTGTTGCATTAAAAAATTAAATTCATTCGTTTTATTTAGATCCAGGGATCTAGGTTCTCTCGTTCTCTCTCTAGGGTAATCGCTTTTGCTTCCATTGAGGCGTATTAAGCCAGAGGGGATCTAGGTTAGGTCCAAAGTGAGTGGGTCTATTCGACCCTCCACCGCAACCCGCAAGGGTTTATTGTGGCTCACACCTATTCTCACTCGGCCAAACAAAC
>WOGP01002976.1:0-15839 GCA_015342065.1 Leptinotarsa undecemlineata | reverse complement strand
ACACACGAATACTCACCGCAGTTGACCGAGTATTCGAACGGATATATGAGCAGAGAGGGTCGAAGAGAGGAGTCGCTGGATGTAAAGATAACCTGCTCATCGATAGATGGGTAACTCAAGACTCGATATAATATAACCGTAACCTCTCTATGGCCTGGATCGATTACCGTAAGGCATTCCTGATTTGCTGGTTTGCCCTCGCTGTGCATGTTTCTTATGCTCGGCAATGCGAACTTACAATGGCCTCTTAGTTTCACCGATATATGATTCTCCGCACTCGCAGGGTATCCGGTAAATGCAATTCTTGGAATCGCAGTTCGCGTTTGGTGGCCTGGTTTCTGTGAGGCTGCTACGGATAGTGTTCCCAGATCTAAGGCAGGTACTGATATTATATTGGAACTAATCCTTCTTATCCTTTCCCACAATCCTCTGATGATGAGAAGTACAAGTACTGGTTATGGCGGCTTTTCTTCCTTGTGGAGCTCTTGTTGTCTTCTAGCTGAAGCCTGTTCTACTATCACTTTGGAGTAGCCATTTCGTTGAAAGTCATTTTTGATGATGCCTACTTCCTTTTCGAGACTTTCCTTTGTATTGCAGAGCCCGAAAGCATGGTATACTAGAGTCTTGATTATTCCTCTCTCAGTCGATTGACGGTGGTTGGATTCCTGGTTCAGATACTGTCCTGTGTGAGTGGTTTTTCGATACACATTAATACTCTTCATTAATACGTCTAAGAATGGTAATTCGTTGTGGACTTCCTTTTCCATTGTGAAAGTGATGGAAGGGCTTACGTTGTTGATGTGCTTCAGGAATCCAAACTAATGAAATACACCAAAAAACATTGTCAACTACCTTCAAACAAATGAATGATGACGCTTGCCGTGGACGCCCCAGCACATCAACAACCAATGAAAATGTTGAGAAAGTGGGACAAATTGGAAAAGAAAGTTTTTGGCTTTCTACTCCTCCATTTTGATACAAAAAAAGGGTAAGGGAATCTTCCAAAGAAAGGAAGGAAGTAATCAATTTGAAAATAAATAACTCTTTACATGGGTGTGTAGATCATGCAAAGAAGTAAATTTCAGATAAAAACTGAAAGAAAGTCGTTCTGAAACAGCTACTCTCATATAAACATTGAATTACACAAAAGAGAAAAATCTTTTTAAACAAATACTTCTATACGATCACTGAATTATACAGAAGATACTTTTCTCTACTCAGTTTGTATATCAAACATTCGTTGTGGAATAAAAATCAGATATCACTCACATGAGTTCTACTTCAAATGAATGGTAACAAATTGCACTTACATGGAACACTGTCATCCTCACTGGTATACATATATGTTTCACCTCAAGACACTTGACCCAAGGCTCGTCAGTACCAAATTGGATAACATTATTGAAAACACACACAATCCATTCATGAATTATGATTTTTTTCTTTTTTTTATTCCCTTATCCTTTTTTTGTATCAAGATGGAGTGGTAGAAAGCCAAAACTTTTTTTCTATTTTTACTTGTATTTTATTTCACTATTATTTCATTTCAGGTTTTTTTTGCTAAATATGTTCGTTATTTCAGCTGTTCATTTTCAATTCTTCCTTTTTATGTGAATTTATGAGTGAATTCATCAGTTCACGAGTGAAATATTGGATGATTTCTTGTTCAAATATATAAGATACATTTCAAACCCTAATTATTGTAGCGGTCTCCCCAAGCATACCATTTTAATAATGAAGAATCTCACGAACAAGAGTTTTAAGATTTTCCAATGAGCAACCTCAATCCCTCAATCCGCAATTTCATAATTATATGTTATATTATAATTATTATGTTATCCGTTTTAATGTTATAATAGGGAAGTCCAAGCAGGGATTTCAAGATTTACTAAAGCGCGGCAGATTAATATACAGTACCTCCACCAAATATGAGCCCCATATATAAGGCCGGCCATGAACGATGAAGGATCAGATTAGTTAAAAATAATTGATCATCAGAAATTTTCGAGCGCGTCAGATTAAGGTAGGATGAGTTGAATACATGCTGAAAAGTGTATATTCCTGTAATCTGACAATTTGAGAGTGACGTAAATAACGTAATTTCCACATTTTCGAGCGTCGCTATTTTCTTTTTATAACACACTTGCATCATGCAAATGAGCAGATCAACATACGAATATTATCAAAAATACGTAGGACATTGATGCCATCAATGTTTGACGCGCTCGAGTATGTCCATGCAACAGTATTTTTTTACATATTTGAAAATATATAGCCGCTTTCCTCACCGATGAAATGGTTTATATTATATAACATTTTTTTCTTCTTATTATCTAAGCTTTACAACCTAATATGTCTCTATGACGCTCGAGTAAATTTTGCATCGTGGCAAAATTTACTTTCACTATTATGTGTTTTTGTAGTATATACGTCAATAAATATCTAGTCTCCTATATCGTGATATATACAGGTTGATTGAATTTCGTAGTCCATAGACTGATGCTGTTAATTTTTTTCCAGGTTTTGATTTTTTGCCTCTTTTCAGCTTATTACTGTATGATGTCGTTTAGCTATTTTTGGACAATTTTCCACTACAAAAAGCGCTGACTACAATCCAATGAACCAACTAGACATTTGACGTAGATAGTGTTGATGAACGCACTGCTCGAAGTTGGCTTGCAAAATTTCTTTCCAGAAATTTTAGCCCCGAAGTAGTTGAGCTACAGTGATCAGTCAAGGATTTGAGGAGCGTGGTGGAGACTGGTCCATCACAAACGATGCTTGGGATAGCGAAGAAACTGAGCGTTAGCTCCCATGCGGTTTTTGATGGTTCAAAACGTTTTGAAAATGTCAAAAAGCTCAAAAAGTGGGTTTCCCACGATTTGCATGATCGACAAAATTTGTTTTGGAGTCTAGATCATCAGGTGTGATAGAAAGTGGATCCTGTACGGCCACAGAAGACGATTAGGATAGTGGTTGGACACTGATGATCCACCCAGGCATTTTCAAAAAACAAAAACTCACCATGGTGGTCAGTGGCTGGTGTGATTCACTATTAGTTTCTGCAACCGAGCTAAACCAAATCACAGCAAAGTCCTATCGTGAGGAAATCGACGGAATATACCGGAAATTGCATCAGCAGTAGCCGGCACTGGTCAACAGAAGAGGTCGAATCCTCCTTCACGACAACTCCCGTCCGCACGTTTCACAAGACAGCTGCCGAAAATCAAACGACAGACCTCCGGCAAGCCGACTACCACCTCATCAACCATTCGATAATTTTCTTGATGATGGAGCTTTCGCCAATTGGAATCAGGCAAAACGGCCTTCGTAGACTTCATCGACTTCCGGAGAACTCAATTTTCATGTTGACGGAATTAATAGACTTGTGTCACATTGATAAAAGTGCACTGTCCTTATCTATGATAAGAGAGGGGATGACTCCAGGCAAATTTTTTCAAGATGGATACATTCTGAGATATTGATAAATTTTTAGAAGTACATTATCTAACAATTTTTAGACTACTACGTTGCCCAACAGGGTTACTTGCAAGGTATTTTTATATGAAATATTGCAAGACAGTTTGGAAGATGATGAAGTAGCAGAGCATACTTTGTGCACGCTGCGAACCGAATTCAGTTTACAGAGAATTTGACTTAGTTCAAAAAAGCCTGAGCCACAATGAACCCTTGTGTGTCGTGGTAAAGGGTCAAATAGGTCCACTCACTCTGTACTTATCTACCTACCCCCTCTTGAATTTGTTTGGATCACTGCATACATGAATCATCAGCTCCACTATTTTTTCAGTCAGTGGTTATTAGAATAAACCTATTTTGGATTCCCTCTTATGAGTTTTTGCTATCACCACGATAATAATGGCATACCTAAGTGCAACTGATTAGAAAATGGAATAATTATCTTGTATTACCATAGATGTAGATAGCTGTATTATAATAGAACATTATTTCTCTCAGTTCACATAAAAAGGTAATGACGGAGCATACGAAAATTCCCGATAGGCAGCTGGAGGTTTTGTACAAACCTATCAATTTTGAAGACAGTAGGAAAACTTGTGGTACTAACAAGAGGAGAGACACTGGATTTCTCTACTTCACGTTACTCTCAGGTAACTTTTCAATAGATTGGCAATAGTTGTTCATGTTTCCAGACCAATTTTAGAAACTTAAGAAGGTTTTATGGTGTAATAGGCAATTTTGATAAGTTTAATGATTGAAATATTGAGCCAAAGGTTTTCATCTACCTTCTCTGGGGATTTTTACCTTCTAGAATCTGAAATATATGAGGATGACGAAATGGTCGGGGTTTTCGCGGACAAGGTTTTCATTGTCACTATTTTCCGGGTTTGAACGCTGTGGATTTTTGGAATTTCAGAGCTCAATACATCTTGAGTTAATATCTTCGATGGGTGGGTATTACGACTGCTCAACGCGTATTTATGTTGACTCATCAGGCAGTTTGGTATGATAATATCTCTACCTGGCTTTGGTGAATTACCTAAAGCTTGTTTATGTTGATTCAGGTAGTCTGATGTGATAATACTTGTATCTTGATTTGGCAAGTTTTTAAAAACGTTCATTGACCCTTTTATATCTGGCGTTATGCTGTTTGCTATTCCATGCAATTTACGTAAACCAGGTTCTGGTATTAGCACACCAAACTATCTGAGGGGTCAACATAAATACGCGTTACGTAGCCGTAGTATCCAATCATCTAGATAATCTACCTGGAGTACCAAAGGGTTCTATTTTGGGACCTACACAGTTTAATAATATAACAGAAATAACATACTTAATAATGAATACATATTATATCTAGAAAAAAAACTAATGAAATGAAGTCAAATAATGAAATTGGTTACAGAAAGTATATGTTGAAAACGTGTGATAAAAATAAAATGCAAACTATGAAATTCCGCTTATTAGATTTTTTTTCAATTGATATTCGAATTTTCTTATGGAATAATACTCCTTTATTTTTTCTGAAATTGAATTATATATATAATGATCCCATCATGATATATCTTTTCCAAAATTTGTTTGTATCTTAATTTGTGACAAAAATTTGGTTTGTCTTGTGGCATGATTGTAAATATGTCCAATTGGAATAAAATTTAAGTTTGATTTTTGTGTACTATTTTTACAGAATGAATGAAGCAGCTAATTTTGAGTTTATAGAGTGGATTCAAGTCCAATAAAAGGTTTGGCTTATAAGTTTAATGTTGGTAATTCATAAAAGCTCCTTATTATTTTGTTTTGTGAGGTTTTCAGAGGTTTGATAATAGATTTACCTGCTGTTCCCCAAATAGAAATGAGATAGTGCAGATGTGAATAAATGAGACTGAAATATATATTTTTGAAAAATTTTAAAGGTATAAAGTTTCTAATTTTGTAAAAATTCCAATGAGAGGAGATATTTTCTTCCTAATTTTTTCAATATGTTTATTCCATGATAATTTCTCATCAATGTATAAACCTAAAAATTTTGTTGTTCTTGTATACTTAATAGAATTTTTGTCAAACATAATCGAATTATTTGAAGCATCATTTAGTCTTGGGAAAATATTCATATATGTATATGCACATTTATTGAAATTAAGCCTCAACTTACGTTTATCAAGCCAAATGAGAATTTCATCCAAATTATTCTTCATATAATTTTTAATTTTTTCGTAACTGTCTGAGAAATATATAATGTTAGTATCATCAGCAAATAGTTTAATTATACCATTCAATTTCAAATTGGCTAGTGAATTAATATAAATAAAGAAAAAAACAGGACAAAGGATGGACCCTTGGGGTATTATTCATTTCTATACGTTTTGAATTGTCTTAATAGAGAAATATTTTCTGTATCAAGTTTTCATTGATTGATTAACATATTCCTTCTGGCGACAGAGTTTACTAGAGTTGAGGTTATCCAAGGCTTTCTCTTTTTGTGTATTTTATTTTTCACTTCTTCTGTACTAGCATTCAATATTTCTTCTATTTTTTTATAGATGAATCAGTTGCTGATTCTACGATCTCGGTTGCATAGAAGTTGTCCCACTTTTCACATTTCATTTATATATCGAGTTTGTGATAGTGCACTATTTTCTTAGTGTCGAATTTCTCTTTGTTCAGGTTCTTATCGGTTTTAAATTCAATTATAGTCGTGAAGTGACCTGTAATGTGAGTATTCAGCAGAAAAGGAGACACGTTGTTATGTATATTACTGATGAAGATATGGTCCAAGCAACTACCTGAGTCTCCTTGTGCTCTAGTAATTATCAGATTCGTTGAGAATATTGAGATACCTTTGAGTTACATAATTTTCATCTAATAAGTAGATATTCAAATTCCCCCAAAATTATATTTTGCTGGTTTTTATTAATATGGTTTTTTACATATTCTTTAAGGTTTTGGTTGACAGCATAAAGACAGGACGAGGGAGATCTATAAGCGCAAGTTATTCTCAAATAGTTTTTAGGTAGTTTGATAGTAACTTCAAGAGCAGTTACCTCGTATATTTCACAAAACTCAAAATTACAACTATCTCTGATGTAAACTACGACCCCATCGTTCTGGTTGAGTTCGCCTTCGCTGTATATTGAGTTGTAACCATTTAAGTTGTATAAACTAACGTCTTGTATTTTCCACGTCTCAGTAAAAACAATGATGTCTATATTTATTTTGAAGGTACTTAGAAATATTTCAAAATCTTCAAATTTTTTTGCCAAGCTTCTAATGTTCATATGTAAGATTCTGAAAGTTGCTTCGATTTACATTTATTTCTCGTACTTCGTAACAGATTGATATATAATAGTATGTGGTACAATGCTCACAAAATCTCTTATAAAACTATCCATATTTTGAAAAATAAACAGAAAAATCAACAGTTAAGAAACCCATAATGAAATGTCTAGTTCTCCGAATATATTT
The DNA here is from genome assembly GCA_015342065.1 of Leptinotarsa undecemlineata. Classification (NCBI taxonomy): domain Eukaryota; kingdom Metazoa; phylum Arthropoda; class Insecta; order Coleoptera; family Chrysomelidae; genus Leptinotarsa; species Leptinotarsa undecemlineata. The sequence goes on along the minus strand of WOGP01002976.1, from coordinate 8,900 downwards.
TGTGTTTATCATTTTATTTTCCAGCGAACTTGGCGATGTTTTCCAATGGCAGTTATCTGGTTTGGACTTCTCCTGTCATCCCTCAGCTCAAATCGAATGATTCGGACATCAACCCTTTAGGAGAAGTTATAACAACTGGACAGATCTCTATGCTAGTTGGACTGCCTTTCTTCTCCGGAATGTTGGCCCCATTGCTCCTGGGTAAACTACCCGACATAATTGGAAGGAAGAATACTTTATTAACCATATCCGCAGGTGCTCTAATCGCTCACATAGCAATTGCTTTTGGAAGACATATTTGCGTCTACTACGTAGGAAAAGCAATTATAGGTTTAACCTTCGGATTACTTTTCGTAGTTCAACCGATGTATACGAATGAAATATGTGAAAAACATAACAGGGCGAAACACGGATGTCTGACAATGTTTTTTATCCCATTGGGCAGTGTATATAGTTTTCTTCTAGGTCCACTTACTTCTGTGCGATCTTTCACTCTCCTATGTGCTCTTCCTCTCGTTATTCATCTGATACTAGTATATTTACTGGTCCCTGAATCACCTTACTATACAGCTTCCAGGCATAGGAGAGGGGCAACAATAAAAATATTGGAACAGTTACGATGTAATAAAAGCCCCGCAGAGATCGAAAGAGACTATTCAGAAATCGAAGCGACACTGGGAACTCAAAGAACTCGAAAAGTTCTTTTAGGAGAACTTTTCTCGTCACCCCTGTTAAGAAAAGGGTTTATCGTCGGTTTGGGAACATGTATGTCAACATATGTAACAGGAGTGCCAGTACTAATGGCATTCATGGCACCTTTATTCAACGATGCCAATACAAACTTATCAGGAAACACAATCGCCCTTCTAGTAGGAATAACAAAGTTATCTTTCTATTTGATAGCGGCCTTCATCGTTGGAAAACTCGGTAGAAGGCCTCTGTTACTTTTTTCGTCCTTTGGTACGGGAATTTGCCTTGCAATCATTGCTTTGTATTTCTATCTGAAACAGATCCACCCATCCCTAGTAGAAAGTTTCAGATGGTTACCAATACTGAGCATCGTGTTTTATATATCTAGTTATTCCTTGGGTGTTGGTCCACTTCCTATAAGTATACTCAGTGAGTTATTTCCAAGTGACCTGAGATCGACTGCCACTTCTTTAGCATCGACCATATTATCTATATTTTTATTTGTAATAGTTACTTTGTATCCTATTTTATCAGAATCATTAGGAGTACACTGCTGTCTTGGAATATTCAGTGTAGGCTGTTTTTTGAGTTTCACTTTCATGTTTTTGTTTTTACCTGAAACGAAAGATAAAAGTTTTTCAGAAATACAAGAAATATTGAGTCGATGAGATCCTGTTGCAACATATACTCTATATTAGTGACATATGAAATATACAATCTTAAATTATGTACCATATAATGGAATGATTAGATTTTTGAACATAAGGCTTCAGAGCATATTTTCCTTTGATCGATGTATGAATTGGTATCATCCTTCAACTGGACATATATAATTCAATGCTCTCACATTGACAGTTCCTGCAATAGACTTGAAAGAATGTTGCCATGAATTTCGGTACCAACCATAGTTCAGTAGTGAAACTATAAAAAGCATACGCAAGAAGAAATGAGCATTTGGAACCTATATAAAGATAAGCTTTGGATTTCTACTGCTCATGTCGTTCTAGGAAGCAGTCATCACACCACTCTCCTCAGGAATCTACGGTATTGATCAGATAAAAACATAATGGGGATAGTATTCACATATTCATTCAGGTTACATTACTCCCAACGATTTAATTGTTATATCATTTCATCAATACCGTAGATTTCTGAGAATATTGATGTGATGGCTGCTACCTTCCGAATTATTTTTTAATTTTCAGTACATTATTATTATTATTATTATAATTATTCATAATTTAACTGTTTCACATGCCATTTTTTTCACTTATTTTACTTTCAAGTTTTCAGTTTCTGATTTTGTTACTCAATTCCTCCCATTCTGTTTAGTTCATTCAGTGCCTCAGTATTACAAGATAATATGTTATCAAAGTATCATTTGGTAACCCATATTGAGGTAGTTGTGTATAGTATTTTCCACAATGGGTAATTATTAAAAACTTCGAAATTCAAGGTATTTGATTTCAGAGTCAAAAACCTTAAAATACAATGAAAACAAAAAATTACACCGAATACTCGTCAAACATATATTTACAAATTAAAAGAGTCCATAAAATTTGCTAGAAAAATCAAAATTCTTCTTCGCTATATTCGGATGAGGTGGAATCATCATCGTGTTGAATAACGATCGAGTTTATGGAACTTTGCACATAATATTTGTTTTCTTCTTTTATAACGTTGGCCACTCAGTTCTTCCACACATCACTATTACCTACTACATTCACCACTCGCCTTATATTGTCAAGCACTACAGCATTCAAAGTCGGTGACTGATTGCATTTCCGCAAGGTTTCTTTCATTTGGCCCAAACCATTCCAATTGGATTAAACACACAATATTATTGAGGCAAACGTAAGAGAATACGACTACGTGTTTCACACATCTAATCAAAAATATTTATCCTCTTTTTTGAAATTACGTTGTTTTGTGTTACTGTTTGGTGGAATATTTGGAAGAAGCTGCTCACTGAACCAGGTTTCGAATAAAACCGCAGTGATATCTTCGTGGTAATCAGCAGACGAATCTTTTATATTTTTGGCCGACAGAAGCAAAGTGTTAGGTACAAAACCACTTTCATTCCCGGCATGCAAAATTATAACACCTTTTCCCCTTGAAGAAGGTGTGTTCAAAGCACAATACTTGGTTTCGTCTACCCAGTCATATTTGACAACATCAAAGGTGTCAAACCAAGACTCGTCGAGGTAGATTATATGTCTGCTGGATTCTTGGAAACTTTTTATTCGCCTCAAATATTTTTGTCGGAGTTGAACAATGCGTGTCGATTCCATTATGACCATCTGATCTTTGAATTTTTTATATTTGAAACCACAAGACAATAAGACACCTCGTAGAGTTTCTAAAGATTTGTAATTGTAATCGGGATAGTCTAGTAATTCATACCAAATCATTTCCAAGGTTGGTACTTCAGTTTTTTGGTATAAATCATAAATTGTTCGCCGAATCACATCTTTTGTAGCACCATTAACATTTGCGAATTTTGTATTCCTTTGTTTTCGTTCCATTGCATGATCAATGACATCCCCTATTTTAATGACTTGAATAACTGTCGAAGGAGATAGTTTCGTTAACTCGCATATTCTATTCACAATAGCATTCTGTGAAGTGTGTCGATTGACACAGATTTCTCACACGTAATGTTATCATGTGTTTGAAAAGGTCTCCAGAAAACCATATTGATGAAAATCGGTTTAAACGATGAGATTGGAACCTTTGGTGTAAAAATTTAAAACTTTTTCTAGAGAGCAAATTTCCCAACACCAAAGTGATATTTTTGCACTCGACGCACGTTTCGCTAACAAGGTTAACATCTTCAGGAGAAGCAAATTGATACTGAATCTGAAGACAAGGGCTAGCTGTTTATATACCAAAAATTTTTTGGTCCGATGTGGACTTTATTTGTTAAATGATGATTATCCTCATTGATATTTCGGTAATTAACTAGTGGAACCACTACCTGCAAATTAATTTGTCCGCTTTTCAATTTATTGTTGACAAATTGATTTGCAGGTAGTGGTATCACTAGTTAATTACCGAAAAATCAATTAGGATAATCATCATTTAACAAACAAAGCCCACATCGGACCAAAAAACTTTAGGTTTATAAATAGCTACCCATGTCTTCAGATTCAGTATCAATTTGCTTCTCCTGAAGATACCAACCTTGTTAGGGTAATTGATCTCTAGAAAAAGTTTTCAAAAATCGGTTTGCAAAACCACTCACTACCTCACCTAACCCCACGAACACATGGCACTGATAAAGAAATATTGTGAAACAGACAAAAAATCAGTATTCAGCCAGTCCAGCTAGCTGAGCCTTTATTCCTCAACTAGGTTTGATAGCGCGTTTAGTAACTCTCTGGGCGACTAGAGGCCACAGGTAAGAAATGTTTATGAGTGTAATCTTATTTTTTTGCCATTCCAATTGGGAATGGATAGACTGTATCAAATTGTCACGTAGCGTCCTCAAACTGTCACGCGCAATCAGAGCAAACGCTTCTGCATCTCAGAATATTGTGGCGGGAGATTTGAATTTTCTGTGGACATAAATAATTCAGGCAGATAGACACCCCGTCACGGCAGACTAGACATAGCAGTTAACATAATTAAAAGAAGTTGATAGTTATGAGAATCAACCTCAGGACGTCCGCGTGGTAGACATTGCCTTAGTCTCTACACCAATGTAAGATATTGAAAGAGAATGCGAATAGTTGGTAGATATGTGTTGCGGTTGATAAACGAGCGCGTTCTGATAAGTTGGAAGAGCGTGATAGCAGTTATAAAAATAATAATGAAATCGTATTAAAAAACATGGCGTCCAGCGTTAAAGAAAAAAAAACATGACCGATGTCGAAGTATACAGGGTGTGCAGCGTTTAAGGATAAAAGAACATGGCGTACAGCATTAGAGAAAAAAACATGGCTACCATACTGTTATACAGGGTGTGCAGCGTTCAAAGAAAAAACATGGCGACGGACAGTGAGCGGAATATACAGCGTTAAAGAAAAAAACAGGGCTGCCAACATACAAGAAAAAAATATCTAAGTTGGCATCAGGAGATAACAGATAAAAAACATAGATGGCGAGCACGCCACATGAAAGGATAGGAGGGTCTAATATTTTTTGTGGGATCCAACATGCCAGAAGGGCAGCATTATTTGTCATTGATGACTGTGTCAAATACAACAAAGAAAAAAGCTAGTGTAAAATGTTATATACCTGCATATTTCGATAGAGCGTTCAAAAAACTCAACATATTTGATGTTTGTTAGAGTAATCTTTGAAATATAGAGTTTTGAGTTTTTTTCATGTAAACTTTGAAACGCACACTTTGATAAAACAGGCTTTGGACGAAGCGGCGATAAAAACAGAAAGAAATTATTCAGTAGTAGCCATCAAATGTTTCGAAAGCTTGTCACAGTAGTAATTAAAACGTATTGTTTCAATATTACTGATAACAATTTATACTATAATTGAATAGAACTGGCCGATACTGGCCATATTAAAACTAATTAATACACTTCATTGTATGATTTTCATTATAAAAGGGTTTTACGAAAACAAACAAAGACTGCGGTTTTTGTAAAACCCTTTTATAGTGAATATTATACAATAAACTGTATTAAATAGTTTTAGTTCATACCACTAATAATAAATGAAACATCAGCAACAATGATAATAATGAAATGAAATATATTTCTTCAGAGAAGGTGTTCGAAATGTCTTCCAGCTTCTCTAACACACAGGCAACACCTTTCATTAACGTGTTTTGACGAATTAATCAGTTTAATGGGAATGAGAGAACCGACACTTTGCATCACTGCCGCTTCCAATTCGTATCTAGAATTGGTCGGCAATTTAAAAATGAAATCTTTCAACCCTCCTAGGAAGTGAAAGTCCATAGGCGTTAGGTCCGGTGACCTGGCTGGCCAACGCTTGGGTCTTTGCTTGGCTATTTTATTATTACCAAAACTTGCATACAAAAAATTGGTAACAATTGCATTGTCCTTATGAATGAACGGGCTGCTAATTCTACTTCTACATTAGCTCACACATTAAATCCAAATCTTTCATGACTTCTCTGCTCCACAATAGAAAGAGGATTTGTTGTGCCCAAGCGGTTGTAGCGGTTGAAAATTCCGGCGTTGCTCACATAAGCTTTGTCTGTCCGAATACAATTTGACGAAAAATCACGCACTTGGCTACAACTTTCCAGGAACAACTAGCAAAAACCATGCAGCGTTTAAAATCTCCTGGTCTGAGTTGATGAATTCTGATCCTGTATGTTGATATTTTCAACAGTCCTCAAAAGGACTATTGCTTCGAACTCCTTATGGCTATTTGATTCATATAATTTTTGCCTTTTTTTTTCAAACTGACCACCACAAGGGCGTCGCCAACGTGGGGCAAGGGAGGGCAGTTGCCTTCTCCCTAGAGATCAAATGTAGCTGACGCAAAGCGACCAATGTTCGAGCTATTGACTTCCTCACCTATTTAATAAATTCCGCATCGCATGACGCGGGAGATTTGATTTGAAAGAAACACATTGAGCAAGGGAAAAAGAATGCAAGTTACTGTTCAGTGGATATTCAAAATGAAATTATTGGTATTTGTGGAAGCGTAATTAAGGCTGATATTATGAAAAAAGTCAAAAAGGCAGCAGCATATAGTGTGCTAGCAGACGAAACACCTGATATTTCTGGCACTGAACAACTATTAATTGGGATGCGATATTTTAATGAAGAAACACATTAAGTCCCAGAAATGTTTGTCGTATTCATTGAACTAAAAGAATTGGATGCGGAATCGATTGCACATAGCATAGATAAGTTTTTTACGAAAGAAGATCTAAATATAAATAAATGTGTTGGGTTTTGTTTCGTTAGTTGTTCAACGATGTCAGGAAAAGAAGGAGGGGTACAAACGATCTTACGCAAAAAGTACACCAAAGCCTTCTACTTTCATGGCTCGTCTCACAAACTGAATCTAGTCATCAATGATCTAAATTCACTTCCTGAAAATGGAAACGCCATGAGAAACTACCAGTGATATTATAAACATTTTTCGAAAATTAGTTTTGAAGAAGAAGTTGATACCTGTTATTTCCAGACTTTGCGAGACAAGATGGAGTGAGAAACACAAAAGCATCAGAATTTTTGAAGATAATCTTCCAGTAACTCTGGAAACCTTACAAACATTATCTCAGGAAGGAAATAGTGCATCTCGAAAAAGTGTCTTCCAACTGCATGCGTCTAATTTCAGAATTTCTTTCATTCTGGGGATTCTGTTGGTAGCCAAATACTCGGCTTTGATGGAACTCCATCGTACTCCAAACTGTAGCTTTGGACGTGGTCAAATCCGCGAAACATGTTAAAAGGATTTTACTTTAAATTAAAAACCACCACACCAAAATTATAAAAGAAGCTACTGCTATTATGGAGAAAGTCGGCCTGGAGGAGGACATTACATCAATGCCGCGTATTACGTCATAGAAGCAATTATCCAGCATAAAGCCCGTCAGAATACTGGAAGATTTCTTTAGTAATACCATACTTGGATTCAATTATCACCTCCCAATGTCTCTGAAAGTTTGTATCCTCTATGGATACCTCTATTGATGCAAATTGCTTGCTACTCCAGCATCTTCCTGCATTGTATAAGACGACTATCATATTCTATTTTCATAAATCTCATATTTCAAAGATGACCTCGGATGTGAAAGTTACACTCTCTCCATATAATCAGGAATATCACTCACCAAATGAATTGACTAGACTCAATGAGGAGCTGGATTTAGTTGATCGAAATTGAACTGATATGAGACACAATAAACCCTCGTGGGTTGCATTGGATGAGATTACTACTACAGTGTGTTGACTAATGCAACAATTAAATATTTTCAATTCATATTTTGTGAAATCTAACAAGGAGTTGTAACTGTCCATTCGCTATACTACTTGCTACAGGTATTGATCAATATTTGATACTGATTAGCGCAATGTTTATTCTCCCCTCGTTTGTTTTCCGAACATAAAGCTAGTCTGAAAGGATAATACCTGAAATTACAGCTTGTTCGACATTTTTATGGGACAGATTCAGTGATGTGTTGTTCCATTAGTGTCCAGGGTAGATCTATTTCATTTCAAATTAGGTATTTTTCCCATCACTGGGAAATGTGGTTTTGATTTAATAGAGAGTTAGTCAAAGTATGATTGTACTTACATTGTTCCCAGTTTAAAGAAGTTTCGATTCATAATTGAATAACACCACATCGTTATATAGTTAATATTCGATTTCCGCTAAATATAAATCGATTGAAATTCCGATCACTCCTAATTTGATTTTAATTTAAGAGCTTGCGGAAGACAGCTGTTTCAGTTCCGGGCATATGGTCCTTGATTGAAGACAGAATGTGAAGAACCAAGAAATTTGAAAATAATTACGTTAACGCAAGATAGACATAAGTGAAACCACCTATTGGGGTGACACCAAAGTTGCCAAGTTTTCATGTCGGCGTTAGTGATAAGATTAATCTTCAAAACTGACAACTGCGTCAGCGGAAATTTGGAATACCATAAACAAACTAATCCTATATTATTATGTTATATTTATTGTTTATAAGAATTTTGACCAATGAGACCAGTTAATAAGTTTGTTCGTTAAAAACAGTTTAGATACATTACCTTAGTTAAAAATTTCTTATCTTTTGTTCTCAGTGAAATGGTTACGTACACAATATAACAACTAAAAATCATTCCTCAGTTGGTTTCCATTGAATTTCAAATGTCACAATCTAGTATTGAAAATATCAGTCACCAGCTATATATTTTCCTGAAACACAAAAACAAATTATTAAAACCATTTAGATCAATATTAGAAAACAAAATAACATTACAATTTTATTCAAAATCATCCAAATCAATATTTTGAAAGTAGTTTCAAGTTGTGATAGGAAAAACACTCAGTATATGAGAGAACCATGTAGCAAAAATATTGTCTAGCCTACTAGGTGAGAGAATTGGAGAGGAGCTCATGAATTTTGCCAAATGCAAATTTCAAAAATTAATTTTGTAAAATAGAGTACATGAATTGTTATAAGACAACCAATATTGTAAATATTAGATATTAGAGTTTGTTTATGAGTACAAATGGTTAATAAACTAAGTGTAGTTTGAGTGATGTGCCAGAAT
>WOGP01002975.1:0-15843 GCA_015342065.1 Leptinotarsa undecemlineata | reverse complement strand
TGAATGTTAGAATCCCGTTTGTCATAATAACTGATGCTATGTACTGGTATAAACCTTACCAATGGCAGTAAAAATATTGAAGAAATGTGTGAGGAGAGAAGATGAAACTAGTTTCACCTATTTGTATTTGAGGGGTGTCAATGAAGGAAATCATGCGAGACAAAGAGCAGACAGGAAGAATTTCAATTGGATGAAGGTAGAGTTGATAACTGGGTAATGGGTAAGGGGTATCATGACCTCGCGAAGTTATCGAGCTCCGAGTAATAAATTGAGGTGAAACTGTAAATGCGGCTACGGAGACGGTGAAAAATGATATCAAATGTAATCAGTTCGCGGTTTTCCAGAGGGAATTCAGAACTTATTTATCGGGGAATGTCAGAATACTGTAGGTTGGATTACTGTAGAACGAAAACCAATCGACTGAGAAAGAGTTTTAAATTATATTCACAAAGAACTTTTAAAATTGAAGGTGGACAAGCTGTATAACTGTACAGATAGATTCATCCCTAGAAGAATTAAAGCTACATTGATTTGGATCACTGCAGGTTATTTTGATTCGGACAAACGATTTTGAAAAGTGTTTGCCTTGAGGAAAACCTTCTCGAAATAATTGTTGAAAGTTACATGTGTTTCGTGTAAAACTATAAAGAGATGATCAGCTATAGTTCGCCAGGTAATTAACAAACATAATGAAAAACGATATTTCGAAATGTTGACTATAGTTTTGATCTGGAAAAAATGTATACTGTAATGGACGATAAATCCTCAGTGTCAACAATCTTTACAAATTTCAAAACTCACAACAAAATGAATTGATTTGGAACCTAATAGACAAAATTGACTAGAATTGATTTAAAGATAGTAAAACTAATGTTGGAAGTGACAAATAAAAAAATTGGGTGAAATGAATTCACCTTAAAAGAATTCATGGGGCTAGGAGAAAGGTATCTTCCACTTGCGAATTTACCTCAAAAGACAATGAACATTGTTGGTGTGTTTTGCGAATTAGCCAACGGCACTAGAAAAAAAAAAAGAATAGCCGCAAAGAGAAACAAGACAATAATTCAGAAAATAGAACAGTTTGGTTTGATGAAAAATGACAAGACATAACATTTGATAATTTAAAACAAGTGAAAGACAATAAAAAAATAGTTACAAGAGGATATAAGAGAGAATGTCGACGAAATTACAAAATGAAGATACGGAACATTTGGAATGTAGATAAGAAATGGCAAGAATTCTTAAGACGTAATTAGACCAACAACACAAAAGTGAAAATATTGCTCCTTCGAAGACAATAACAAGAACTGCTTACATCGTGATACAGGAGAATATATTCAAAATTTCCGCAACGAATACGGGAATTTCTGGAATATATTTCTATATTCCATAATCGACTGACTCACTTTCATTAAATGGTAAATTTGGACCATTGGTTTTCAAGGGCTGCAAAGTTAAATACATAAAAGTATAATAAATCAACTAATAAGACATAATTGTTGGAATTGGCATTTCATGAACTTGCTCTAAAATAAAAAATATTAGAAGATAACTGAAAATCTCTCTTTGGGATGTGCCAGTTTTATTTGTGATGAGTTTCCTTAAATTCGATCCACTTGAAACTATTACAGTCCAATTGAATATCTGTTTTCTGTTTGAAATATGTTTTTCCGTTAATCAGCTGTCACCCCCATACGAACTCAGAAGTTGACAAACTTGTGCGAGCTAAGGACTATCGAGGTCTTACTCCTATAATTCCTAACACGTTAGCAGAATCATCCCAGCTTCAACCAGATGAATTCTCTCGAGAAAAATATCTCATCGAGGCGGGAATCGAACCCACGGCCTTCCGATCGTGAGTCGGGAGCACTACCACCGCGGCCAATTTCACAACATCTAGCTACACTTTGATTTTGTCATTGTAATTGATTCAAATGATACTATCCCACCTCTATTTCGATAATCTCATCTTATGCCTGCATCATTTCCGTCTGGCAAACATTGATCCTGGATTACTTCATATCACGTACATTCGACACAGGAGCTCTGGTCTCATTACCACAAACAAATTGTTATTACATCAAGCAGAGTCAACACCGTCTTATTGTACTGTTTAAACTGGAGGGTACTTAAAGCCTGTGCATTGTAGAGATACGGCAGGCACTTAATATGATATGTGATAGTGGAATATCGTAACAGATGGTGTTAAATGAACCTATCCTCGAGCAAATGAAATTACAAGGTGCAAGGCACAATTACAGTGTTCCTTAAGTTGTTCCGACGCTACTGAAAAGATCAATATCGCGACGATTGTTTCCTAAAGTATGTTAGGCCGTGGGCAAAACGTCTTTTTCGTGCGGTTACTAACAGACTTTCTACTGATTTTAATCTGATATAAATTGTTAAGGAGAGAATAGTTTTCAGTTATGTATGCAACTTGTAGGAAGTGTTGAAATGGGTTGGAATTATCACAATTGCAATTAGAAATAAAAAAAAATAATATATGTTACTGCTGAAATGTCATAAATAAAGATAAATGAAAGGGATACACGAAGAGAATAATGGCTATAAATAGATGAAGAATAAACCTTACTTAGGATAAAATGCCAAATTGAAGACCGGAACAGAAAAATCACACAGGATTCAATGTCTCCAACTTTACTTAAAAATACAGTGGCATTATTGTTCGAACTTGAACAATGAAGACCGAAGCAGTGTAATCACAAATCATTCAACGTTATCAGTTACAGATATAGAGCACGGAGTCCAAAACAAGATAATCACAAAACGTTCAACATCATTAATGTTATTCACAAATGTAGGAAAGTCTTTGCTTGGAAAGTGCATAAACTTGCACGATCGAAAATCTAAACAGGATAATCACAAAACCTTCAATATCATCAACGTTACTCACAAATATAGAACAGTCTTTGCTTGGAAAAAGCCTAAACTATCAGATTGAAAATCGAAACAGGATAATCACAAAACCCTCAACACTATCAACGTTACCTGAAAATATAGCGAAGTTTCAGTTTGAGAAAACCAGTGAGAAGGCAGCCATGAGTTTCAGCCACGAATTGGTGGAATTTACCAATAACGGAAAGGAGTGCGCCAAGCCACTATTGGTCGTTAACATTTATTGCCAGCCATGAAAAGTTGTCTTTTATAACAATAATTTCATGGCCAGCCATGGAAATTTTCACATGAAACGATAGTTTTCAACGTTTTGAAAAATACCTTTACAGTCCTCGATTTTGTCGTGGAAAACAACATTTTCTGTAACTCCTTCCATAATTTTGATTGAAAAAATCATATATTTTGGAAAAATTGTGCTGCTGGGAATATTTTTACATAAAACGAAAGTATTCGGTGTATTCTATGATACCTACATAGTCCTCGACTTTGTCGCGGAAAAATACACCACCTGCAACCCCTTCAATTATTTTGATAACAAAAAATCATATCAGCATAAAAAAAATCATATCTTCTAAAATATGTGTGCTGCTGGGAATATTTTCACATAAAACGAAGGTATATTCGGTGTATTCTATGATACCTATATGGTCCTCGATTTTGTCGCGGAAAAATACACCCCCTGTAACCCCTCGCATAATTTTGATTGAAAAAATCATATCCTTTTAAAAATGTGTACTGCTGAGAAAATTTTCACGTTTTTCAAAAAATATGATAATTTTTGCCAAAGTGATAGGAGGGGTTGCAGGGGGTGTAGTTTTTCGCGACTAAATCGAGGACCATAAAGATATCATAGAATACACCGAATACTTTCATTTCAAGTGAAAATATTTTGAGCAGCACAAATTTTGCAAAAGATATAATTTTTTTTATCTAAATGATAGTAGGGGTTACAGGTTGTGTATTTTTCCGCGACAAAATCGAGGACCACATAGGTATCATAGAATACGTCGAATATCTTCGTTTTATGTGAAACTATTCTCAGCAGCAATTTCAATTTCGTGATCAGCTCATTCAACAATTGTCTCCCATGGATTTCAGAAAACTATCAGCAGTAATTATAATCGTGGGAAATTTTTAAGAAACTCGCCATATCAGCTATATTCTAAACGCTGGACCTAATAGGCTGAATGAAACAGAAAACGAATATTGATTTGGAAATCATTTTCACAGAACATCATGTCAAACTCCATTAAAACAATCATATCATCGATAAGACTTGAACCTGTATAGTTCATTGACTTTATCGTTGAGGTGAGTCGAAAAGCAATCCGATCAACTTTATCTGCTTCCTTCTCAGCGCAAAGGCGTATATCTCTCCCTTTGAAACATGCCCTAGCTTCTACTGAGAATTACCCAAAACTAATGTCTTTGACCGTGCACTTTTATCGCCAGATCTCGCCTTTAGCTCCAGGTCTCGTTGTGAATTCGAGATCTTGATAACCCGGCCAGGTGCCCCCCGCCCTTATCTCTAATTCAGAGTAACTTTCGAACATCCTCGACGGTCCGTCAGGCACGGAAGAAGGAATGAAAGAGCGCCCCGACCGCATGAAAGATTGAACTCTCTCAAAAATCAATTACGGATATTTGTATTTGAAATTAGTTTCCACTTACGCTGGCTTCCAGATAGCTAGCAGCGCTTCGAGTGTGGTGTGTTTGGGTTTAAGCTCAGCTCCGGTTCTGTTAGCGTAGGCGTCTAATTATGGTGGGCTTTTTCCCCGATATTAACGATGCATTTTTCTTGACCAATAGCAGTTTATCATGTGTGCATGTGTTTTTAGTAATAAACTTGATACTGAGCAAATATCATATTTGGTTCAAATAACCATAACTATGATTTCGTAACAGATGTATTTAACACAAAGTATAATTATATGTGGAAACATTAACCACAAAGTCCTCCTCATCAACAACATATTACTTTTGAGATCAGAGAAATAGACCAGTTGAAAATCAACGTATGTAGTAAGCACTAGAACTGGCAAATAATTAATGAAACTCCGTAGCAAAGTCAGTTTAATACAACCTACTATAACTTTCTGTATAATAGGTTAGGTATAGGGTATAGACATTTATATATTCACTTCAATAGCAATAGATTGATTGCTATTCAAATACTTTTGAATTCATTGATCAACTTACCATGAAACAATCAGGTCCCTGTAGACACATCGATTCCCCATTCGGTCCGTCATTGGCAAACTGCAAAAGAAAACAGTATTATTTTGAGGCTCGTTCAGAATTTCATTAAAATCCAGGCGGCAATATCGCCATCGAATATAATACACGTATATCGCGCAACCAGTTTGCCCCGAGCATTCTGTTCACGTTTCGAAGAATATGCATGAAAATCAAAATTGACTGTCGTTTCGGACGGGTGAATAGCTCGTTGTTATGAAAAAGTTTTTGACGTGATATACAGAAAAGTGAACAGAAAAATCGGAGCCAACCAGTGTCGGAAGGGCGGTGGTGAATGTATTCACCACCGCCACCACCACTCGTATAGACCCGCCTGAAGAAGATTTTACATAGCGAAACACGTGTTGCGTTTTTTGTAAAACTATTTAGTGAACATCTAACGATGTGGTTCTTGAATAAGTTTACCTGATTTGACGTTCTGGGTGAAGTCTGGGAAACCAAACAAGCTTTTGGTTAAAACCTAGCATTTCATAAAAATTCCAAATGGAAACGTCTTGAAGGGATGTTACTATTTATTATCATTATGCATTAGGAACCCGGCAGTTTTAATATTCAGTCAATAATATGTCAATGAATCGATCATAAAATACCATCCATAAAAAAAAATCAAACAAAAGTATCCAATATAAATAATTCATGAATGAATAAATTACGAACATATGAATGCGTAAAATCAAATTGAAAGAAATGGTGAAATGCATAATTTCACAAAACCGCAAATTAATTAACTGTCAATTAATGTTCAAAAATAAAGCACTAAACAAATAATAATGAAAACAAATACTAACAAACGGTACAGTTTGAATCAGGCATTTTTGGAATATTCCAAACATACATGGAGCATCTTTCAAAGTATCCCCTGAGGTGCTGTTGCGAAGTAAACTTCCCAAGAACAAATAGTATGCGAGAATCTACAGAGATTTCAATCCCAGGCTCACCTACCAGAGCAATTCAATTATTCTTCAGTGTTTGTGTATTTTTATGAAAAAACATGTTTACATCTATAATGAGGAAATGGAAAAAGGTTTCCTCAAGATAGTACAAGTAGATATATATTTCTAGAGAGAATGCTACTAGTATCACGTGTTATCAGGTGAGATCTTATCAATACCATGAGTAGCAGCCTCAGTAGCATATAACACTTTAGACCCATTTACGTTTGTACTTATGTAGAGTTATGCTCTGGAAGGTGTCTATACTACAAACTGCTATATCATGTACGAACTTGGTCAATTCATTATTATTATATGTCTGGATGATGAACTAACATAATACAGGAAGAGAACAGGAACTAAACCATGGAAAATAGTTAATATGTGGCCTGGTCATGTGACCAGAATCACAACAACACCTTAACTCTGAAGACAACAACTTCAAACTTGTAAAAAATTATTTTCTGATTTACACAGTCGAAAACTATCGATAAACTAAAAACACCGTGGACGCAATTTATATATAAATATAGATTCGCTCCAATTTTACGTATTCACAGAATTCGTAATATTTTCTGAAAATGAGTTCAGCAATAAAATTTTACAACACCTGTACCGTAGATAATATATCATTTCATATGCTGTAGTAGCCGATTTTTCTGAATTAAAACTATCAATTTCGGAAATATACCTTTGGGTTGACAAATGCCCCTTCAACATTACAACGACGTATTGAGTTTTGAAAACCAAAAGAATGGAATGACGGCATTTCTGAAAACTATTTCCACTGTCGTGTAAGAAGATATCTCCATTTATCTTAATTGCAGTTGATATCTGATTCAAGATTACTGTTTCATGTTAGAATCTCGCGTAGGAAGAAATTCCTCTCATTTCCTGATATTTTCCGTCTTTATAATGGCGTTTAATACTTTGTGAAGTCAACCGAATGCTTCTTCATCGTCGCAGTTTTATTCAAATGCCAGGAATACATTCGAATTTTTATCCAATCCGTAAAGATTTTTAAAATTCCTTCAAGCAGAATACGTGAAAGTCGTTGTTTGTAAGGCATTTCCTATCGTGTTAGCCATGAAGCAGCGCAATCCCATCTTCTGTTCTAAGCCTATGTAAGCCAGCTTAGAACAGGGATTCCAAATTCAAGGTGTAATCACGATTTCTCCGTATAGGCGGAAGGCACATCTCATTTTCGTAGCGTTTACTGCGAGATTACAGAAAATTTGAAAAACTCCTTCTAATAACGAGAATGAAAACTGTAATAATTTCGGCAAAAAGTGTTGTCTGTATTTTTTAAAAATATTGATCATATTGATTAACTACTGTTAGAGCAGATATTAGGAGTATTATCCCGTAAAAGTTTCTCAACTTCTGAGAGTTGTCGTTCATATGGAGGCGACAGCTGATTAACGGAAAAACTGATTTTAAAACAGATTTTTTTTTTATTCAATCCGGTACGGCTATTGTGAACATGTGAAAATGATTTACATAATCAAATCTTGGCTGAATGAATAAAACACATTATACTTCTTCACTTGTAAAATGATAAGAATTTTCAAAAAGTGAATTATAATTTACCATTTTTCGGAAAAAATCTGCCCTTCCCTTCTTAGAATCTTTTTCTTTTTTATTAAGTTATTGAAAAAGTTTATGAATAACACAAATACGGTAAAACTGTGGAGATTACAATCCGTATACGAAATCAAGTTTTGAAAAGATGATTGAAAGGCAGGATGGAGGATGCAGGATATTCAAGTTCTAGTTGGTTTTTTTTATTGTTATGATAATATATAAGCCATCAAACCTCATTTCAGAAAATTTATGGGTTTTTGCTATCCTGAAACCAATTAACTTTTTGAAATTATTCGAAGAAGAGGAAATTGATAAATTTGATCAAAAATGTTACCTCTTTCGAATAGAATTTCAGAATTGGTGTATCCAACTTGTCAGTAATAATTATTAGTAATTTTGCCTATTTATGTCAGAAAAATATACATATATAAGTTCCTAACACAGATATACTTTCTTTGGTTTGAGTACCACTTGGATTCACTTTCTCAAATTCTTGTAGCAAATATTTAAAGATCTTCAATATATGTATAATTCAAGACCTTTCAGTATACTGTATGTTGGAAATTTCACTTCCTATGTAGTTTTATTCAGTTAAGCTTCCTTTCTCAGAAAAAGTACCCATGTTTGATCATACTTAATTAAGCATGATGCTTCATTCTCACATCCATAAGAAACTATACGAGATTCACTTTTCTTCTTGTTTCGTTTCAGCTTTCTCATTAGAACTTTTGGTTCACAAATAACATTCAGATAATGATATAGGTTGTTTGCCTTGAAAATATCTGCAAAACAAGTAACTGACGTATCTTGAAAAACGAGAAAGTGGAATTGGTCCAAAAGAGTTGTGGAAAAGAGAAGAATACTGCATAAAAGAGAAGAACATCAAATGAAAACGGAAATAAAAATCAGTATAGTTACGTCCAACATGTTATTTATTCATGATCTCTTTGTGTAATACAATCAGAATAGATGTTCTACATGATATATAGAAATACTCATATCACAGACCACCCTATAAACCATGCTGAAAGCAATCCCGGAGATTGAAATTTCATTCCGTGTATTCCTCACCTTCAGAGTGCTAGATTTAGGGTGTGCCTCTTGCCTATTACGTATCTCAACCCATTTAGATCAGTATCTCAGTAATCCCTGCCATCCACCTTGCTGCTTCCCTCCCGGTATCATCCGATTACAACAGCATATGAGGCTTTAATTATGTATACGCTTTCTCTCGAAACAAATTTATTGCACTTAAGAATACTAATTATTGCTTTTTAAATAGAAGGAGATGTTCGAAATGCTCGAAGCCTTGATAGTATAGTGTCACCATTTGTGAGTTTTATTACGGGATTTAATCTGATTAGAATAATGCGTTTATTGGTTCGAGGAACTGGAAGAATTAAGAATTTGAAAATTTAACAATATACTTGGAATGAAACTACAAATGTTATCAAAAATGACAAAATTAGAGCTATTTTTTTGTCTAAAGTAGTTCCCTTCCCTTCATCAGTAATGGTAGTTCTGGGTACTGTTATGATGAACCTCATTATCCTAGCTACTCGTGAAACACTTTATGAAACCTGAAGTCACCAAAGAATCCAAGCCTCCAACTTCTGCTCCTCTCAAAAAAATCTAGAAGGCTGGGTTATGCAGTAAGAAAGATTAATTCTCTGTATCTGCAACTACTTCTCTTAACGAATCTAGAAGGCTAGGTGATGCAGCCAGATAGATAGTTTCTCTGTTTCTCCAACTCATGCTCCTCTTAACTAATATAGAAGGCTGGGAAATGCAGCCAGAAAGAGAGTTTCTCTGTTTCTCCAACTCCTATTTCTCTTAACAAATATAGAAAAATGGGTGATGCAGCCAGAAATAAAGTTTTTCTGTTTATTTCTCCAACTCCTGCTCCTGTTACCAAATCTAGAAGGATGGGCAGTGGAGCCAGAAACAGACACACTCGTCTTCTCAAGAGCAGGATATCCCAAGAATCTACCTTGTACAAAACTATTGAGCAGAGCGTCATCCAAATCTGATTTGAAAGAACCTTGCATGGCTGAATCTGATGAATCGTCAGGTATAACAGACTTGCATTTACTCTTGAATGGGATGCTTGTTTGTTATTCGCGGAAGTTGGCTGTCCTTTTTCATCTTTCACTGCCTGAATCACTGTTCATGCTGTTTTTGGCAAGTGCATGGAATCTAAGGCATCGGCAGGTGTAGCTGCAGGTCTAATGGACTTCGTTAAGAAGTTGGGTTTATTTGGTCAAGTGTAAATAGGTGTGAGTCACAATAAACTCTTGCGGGTTGTGGGGGAGGTCGAGTAGACACACTCACTGTGGACCTATCCTAACCTAACATTGTTATTCTCAGATTTGTGCTTAGTTCCGTCAATTTATTAACAAATACCTTCAATAATTCTGTCGCTAACAGATCTCTCAATTATTTCAGAAATCTGAGGGTACTAAACTCGTCAACACATTTTTCAAAAGTGCTTTGACAAAACAAATGTTTTGATTTGGTAATAACAAATCCTGTACGGCAATGTTTCACTGTGAACTGATCTGACCAATTCACATCACATATTAAAATTTAGTAACATTGCGTGAAGGCAATTTTCCAATCGACGACCGATCCGATGGTTTAATTGGGATGAATAGCAGTCGTGCTATTCGATTTTTATTGTCATTTTGAGTGGCATGCAAATTGCGATTTCCTGTACCATAAAACTGGAAAAAGCGACCATAAATATTATTCAAATGAGAGAATAAATTATTCAATTACCCGGCTTGAGCAGATATATCTGCGCATTCTTAACTCGTACAGTACAATACCAGATAATAGTAGTGAATAAATTGCAGAGTCGCATAACTTCCATATGTATGCACTCCGGTATTTCAGCCAAACCCGGAACGTGATACAGAATTTTAAAATAGTCGGTATAATTATACCATATGTTGACAAAGCCGTTGAATCTTCCACTAACAATTAAAAACTATTCTTCCCACAGAGCTGCACGACAATGACACCAGGCTATGACCGGGACAGATTCAGGATCGGACTCGGACAATTAATATTTCTGTATTCATTCCTCAACTAGAACATATAGAGTCTAGTTGAATTGAAAAGAGGATATTTTCACGAAAAAAATCTGTTGAAAACATTTTTTCTAGCAGCAATCGCAGTTTAGGCAATAAATGCACACAGTTACAGTTGCGAATAGCTTCCAAAGTTGTTTGATTCTTTCACAGTATATCAACAGATATTATTCGGAGAGTTATCCACAAATAAAATAGGGATTAAGATTAAGATTGATATGGGGCTTCTGTGCTAAATAGCCACTACACTGCTACCTTCGCAGGTCTATTGTGTGAGCCCTCATGTATGCTAGAGTTTCTTGTCTAGGCCCCTCCTTGTAACTAGACTCCATAGGCCAGACCTAAAGTTCCCCATGTATTGAGAGGGTTGTGGTTTTTCCTCCTCTAACGTTGCAAACCTTATCCTTGACAGACCTTCGCAATAGCATAGTATGTGTAAGGAGGTTTCCTCATCCTCTTGGTAAAACCTGCATAGTGCTGTATCTGCTAGTCCGATGTTGTTCATGTGTTTGTTGAGTCTACAGTGTCCCGTTAATAGCCCGACCAGAACCCGAGTTGATCGCCTATTTAGACTTAGTAGATACTCCGTGAATTTTGGCGATGGCTCTCTAATTAACTCTTTGGCCTGTCTCATACCCGGCGCCTTATTTGAGATTGTTTAAAATAGGGATATTCCATAGCGAAATGACTATCTAGTACGAATAGGACAACGCATTGGAGAAGGTTTTCAATGTGTGAAGTAATCAGGTCTTGGCTCCAATATAAACGGTTCCCAAATGAATATAATGAAGGGGTATGGAGTTCTCTTATAGAAAGCAATGCAAGTAGTTTCAATAGTCTCAAGAATGTGCTAGGGTTCGCAATATAATACAGCAGGAGCTTCTTTCGATCGAGGTATCGAGGAAGAGGGAGATCGATAGTATATACAACATGAAAAATGTTTTCTTTAGAGGGATACTGAAGTGAAATAGAAAATGTGTATCTGGGAAACATGAAGAATATGGAAGAATACACCTGGTAAGAACGAATACAGAGTTACTTACTAGACACTTTTCATTTGGAGAGAACCTGAAAAAAATCACCAACGCTTCAGAAAGAGCTTGTCATGTTGGATACCAATACGAAACCAGCAACAGGAAAACAATCCAAACTGTTTCTTGTCAACAATAACAGCAAATGAAAATGTCCATATAGGACAAAACTGCAGTTACAATTAAAAGTGGTGAAAAACATAGAAATTTTCATTTCTCTTTTAAATATATAATATTGCTTGCCTAAGCACGATAGAAGATAGCTCCGAAATTAGCAGTAAATACGAATTTTCAAGGAGTATCTAGTTGCAGTCTTTGAACAGTTGTTTGCTATCTAGAATATTTTTCTTCGAGATGAGGCAAAATGATAATCCCACTTCTAACGATAGTAAAATATTCTGGTTAATATGCTCTGATATATCTTTCCTCTCACACGATTTATGAGTATCTATTTCAATTTGATTCAGAAAATGTGTTTCAGGAGAAATCAATATCATCGTGTTCTTGCTTGAATTATTCTTACATCAAACTTGCTTTTGTTGGATGAACTCTTTGTTTTAGTGGAAAGACATGCAATGTTTTATAGTATCTACCTCCAATTTCAAAGAAGTTTTCATAACAGATCTGGATGTTACTTTTTTAACGTTTCATCATGGCGCTCCTAATATTAGTGTCACTTGTCGGAAAAACAACACACACACATAAATTGTTCAACAGATGAGAGAATCCGTCCCTGCGTATATCATAGATGGCGAGAGCGAGCAATCATTGCTTTAATGGATCTTGCTACAAACACCTCTCGTAATGAACTCGGGTGTCTTTGTCTTCGTCTGCGGCACCCAGAAAAAGGACGAACACGGTGCAAGATGTAGCGCACCACCGACACTCATTATAAAAGCAACATGTTTAATTATGAGGCTGTATCGAAATCGTGACTTTTCGAGTCAAATTTCACCGAGAAAACACGATTACCTCACGCCTTGGTTGTTTTCTTAAGCACGGCCACCGTAAAAATCGCCGGCTATTAGGAAAAGTGAGATGTATCGGACATCCGATACCCTTCAATCATGGATTCAATCTTAAATCCCAAATTGAATGCTTGATTGCCCGTGGTGTCGAACTTGAACTTGGAGTCTGTAATTTTCGGATGCCTGTGTAATGACGGCTCGACGATTTGAACTTCCATTTATCGACTTTGTGATATTCCGAAGAGCAAAAATGTAATAACTAATGAAACCAATAAGATCATATACCAACAAATATCTAGAAAGAGCTATGAAATGGGTACTATGGTTTCAGTTTCAATTGTATTCAATTCTATCAAAAAGAATCTGATCTATTTACAGAATCAAGTTTTCAAGTTTGAGAAAGTATCGAATGGGCGACTATTTTTTAAAAATGCATGGTTATTCATGATGGGCCTATGGGCCTAGTTCTTAGGTTCAAATTAAGACGTGAGCTATTTGCAAAATATAACATCTTCATAAAATATGTTCTTTATATTGAGGTGTTACCTCTTCTTTTTGAAGGATCTACACCAAATCCTCTTCAAAGTTTCTTTACAAGGGTTGACAAACAACTACGGTGTATTACAAAGTTGTCCTCTAAATTTACTAGTTGTGAATTGCTTTTTCTCTTTGGTTCCTGTCGCACTTCGAAGATACTCATATGTCTCATATGAAGTTCTTCCACTTCAATTTCTTCTCGCTAAAATTGCGTTTTCGTGGGTCATTTTGGTTGTTTATTTATAATACCTCATTTTCTTTCTCATAGATTTGAATTCAGAACTGTTTTCCAGTCTATATCTATGGGTTCTTAAGCTCCTGCATTGTCCATGAAAAGTATATCTTGTCAGAGCATACAACTTTTGATTTGTGTATTGAAATCGATAAAAGAATTTTAACGATTCCGTTGACCACTGTTATGAATGTTCATTTTCAAATTATTTTGACCTGTTTCCTGCTATTTGTAGTTGAGTTTTCACACATCTATATTACATATTAACTTTGTAAAGTTAATTTACATCCAATCCTTCAAAACCTAATTCATCTATCAGAAATTGTTTATATAGATATGACACATACATGTCTTTTTGTGCATCATCTGCAACTTTGGTTTATTTTTTTTAATTGTAGTAGTAATTACATACATTTCTAAGGTATATGAGTATTCATATATGTTTTCTCAGCATTATTCGTTTATTATTGACCCATTACATGATCTGTTTTGCTACCATTGATTTGGGTATCTCCTCAGCTGGTTGATTCATACGTTGACGCGTCTCTTGATTTACAATCATTCAACTTTCTGGAAAGATGAGGAGAAATAGTCAGAAAAATCATGAAGGAATTCGTTGAAGGTATTTTAAATGAGACAAATTAATCATGTCACTAATAAGGTTTTAAATGAAATGTTTAATCTTCTGATATCTAGAATACGAAGGTGATGGAAAAAACTTAAAAAAATACAGTGTCAATACAAGTATTGTTGTTACCAAAATAATCATCTACAGTGTAAGTGAAACTAAAGAACGAAGTGAGCACCCAGTACTCAAAATAAATTGAAAGAGAATAATTGGACAATATAAAGATAAACAAGAATAAATAATGGACCAATCATATCATAATCAAAATGAAGCAAAAAACTCATTATCACTATTAATTGTACGATTTTCACTATGAGGGGTTTTACAAAAACCGCGACACGTGTTTATCAAGCGTCAATGTTTGAAAACGCTATTGTATAACGAAACACGTGTCGCTATTAAGGATTTTACAAAAACAGTGACTTGTGTTTTGCTATACAATAGCTTTCTCAAGCGTTAACGCTTGAGAAACACGTGTCACGAGTTTTGTAAAACCCTGTATAGTTAAAGTCACACAATAAACTGTATTGATAAGTTTTAGTATGGATTTTCATCAAGTATCGGACAGTTCTATTCGATTACTGAAATGAAGCAGATTGAAATAATAAGAAGGAAAGGCTATCGCTTTACCAGAATTAATATTGTACCTTATCATTCAATATGTCGTTCAGAACAGCAACATTTCTGAACAGAAATCCGACTAGGATAAGAATTTTCCAAGTAGATGGATTAACCGTCCTGCCCGAAAAGACACATCGAATCATTTGAGGTTATGTTAAACTTGTCCAGCGATAGAAATAAACGACTAATATCGGGTGCCGGACAAATAAAATAAAAACTCTGGAATGCTACAAACACAACGTTAGTGACCATTTGCAAAATTTATGCCCTGCATCACTCGTGTACAAAAGAGTTCGCAGCTGGGCCTGAATTCATTAAGAAGACATTTCAACACGTTCAACAGTTCGTACCATTATGTATTGAAAAATATGAATACTAATACGACTTGAATGGAACATAAAGCATCCTGAAAATCTTCCTGTCTGCCGCTATATTTCATCTTCGCAAACTTGAGTTTATTTATTTTCAGCAAATGTGTTTTTAATGTCTGAAGGAGTTCGAACTACTAAGACTGAATCTAACCTGGAGACAACAAATTTCAGATTTGATGGAAGGATATCGCTCGAAAAATTAGTTTGTTCTGCCTATAAGGCATATACGAGAATTCAAACGTCATTACATTATCATTATCAATTTTGGAATAGAATTTCATCTCGAGTCGATAAAGAAAAGACATAATCTGTCAACGAAAACTTCAAATACTAGACAAAAATTGTATACCCTGTTCTGGCAAGTTAGAAAGGCCATTTCAAATAATTGAAATAATTCAGTTTTTCATTTGTTGGGTAACTTCAAAGTTGCAATATTACTGAAATTTAATCCCAATAGCAACCGTAATTTTTTAATCTTTCTCTTGAAGATAATAATAGCGTTTATTGCCCAACAGTTTCCCATTTACAGATCAAAACTAACATACTTGAAGGATTAATACTATTTGATACAGGTAGGTAGGTCTGAAGTGAGTGGGTCTATTCGACCCTCAACAGCTACCCATAAGGATTTATTGTGGCTCACACTTATTCACACTCGGCCAAATAAACCCAGCT
>WOGP01002974.1:0-15844 GCA_015342065.1 Leptinotarsa undecemlineata | reverse complement strand
GCATAGAATAACATTACATTGTGAAGCCATACGAAACGACCCTGGAATGCTATTTCAAGTACAGAGAGGGTGTCTTCGCAGACTAAGAAAATGTATAGAGAGAGAAGGTGGTCATATCGAGCAGTTCCTGTAGCCGATTTTTCATTTCTGTTTGCTCTTGAGGCTCTTGAGTTTCGTTAGTTAAACGTGTTTGCATTATAAATATTCGTTATGAACATTTTACCTATCATTTCCATTTTCCTTAACGGTTTTTGTAAGTGTATCAGTTAGTTGAAAAATTCATTCTACAAATTCAGTTGTAATTCACTTGAAAAAGCGTCATATGTATTACTTCAAATGAGTCGGCATGAGTTGAATTATTCTCATTTCAGTTAGTAAATGACTGATGAAGGATACCGAAATATTTGACTATATTTTTTCTGTATGCTAACCAATACTCGTGCAATAAGTAGTTCATCTCATCTATGATCCTATGATATGTCTTGGCATAATCATGTCGCTGGAATTTCGAAGGCTGCTTCTCTAAAGCTTGGAACACTGTTCTAGACCAGAAAACTGTACACACCTCAGCAACTTTTGATGCTTTGAAAAGCTCAGATCACACCTTCTTTGGGTAGTGTTCTCATGTATGAGCTCCGCCCCTGAGCATACCCTGAAGCTGTTGGATTCCATCCAGAGAAGAGCCATCCGCCTGACTGGAGACACGAACATCACTGGCAACCTTGATAGTCTGGAACATCGAAGAAAGGTCGGAAGAAAAGAAAGAAAGGTTGGAATTGCACTTCTTAAGAACTCTTTCATTTGGATAACTGTGTGGAATAAACTTCCTGCGAACGTTTTTCCAAATGAATTCAATCTACAGCAATTCAAATCCAACGTGAATCGATAATTTCGCTCAGGCACCGCTGTTAGAGCGCATCAAGAATTTTCCTGTAGTGTTTGTGTTCTGACCTTGAAAAAAAAAATAACAATTTCAGGTAATCACTGAAAATACATTCATTACTGAAATCATTCAAAAAACTCTTTATTTGGATATTTCCACTGGATAGTTTACAAAACCGTAACACGTGTTTCGTTATACAATAGCTTCCTCAAGCTAAAAACCGAATTAAAACTCACTTTGTTTTTATAACACTTGTATTATTTGTAACTAACGTTACTGAATATTACCGGAGTTTTTTCCCAATACCAAACCGTTATTTTAACACCTCGACACCCACATCTTCAAAAGGAGTTTGATTTTCCTCTTGAAGTTGATCACTTGGTGATCGAAACACGTGTCGAGGTGTTCAAATAACGGTTTGGTGTTGGGAAAAGCTCCAGTAATATCCATCACTACACCAAAGTTTCAAAACAGTGCATCATAAGTACATAATGTCGTACAGGTCAACGGAACTGAATCTGTATCTAAAGTACTCATCAGTTTTAATCTTCCTCTTGAAATTGATCACTAGATGATTGAAACACGTGTCGAGGTGTTAAAAATAACAGCTTGCTCTTGGGATAAAACTCCAGTAATATTCATTACTACACCAAAGGTTCCAAACAGTGCATCACGAGTACATAATGACGTCCAGGTTAACGGAACTGAATCTGTATCTAAAGTACTGGTCTGTTTTTATCTTTCTCTTGAAATTAATCTCTAGATGACTGAAACACGTGTCGAGGTGTTTAAAATAACAGTTCACTCTTGGGACAAAACTCCTATAATATCCATTACTAGACCAAAGGTTCCAAACAGTGCTTCACAAGTACATAATGACGTCCAGGTCAACGGAACTGAATACGTATCTAAAGTACTGATTAGTTTTCATTTTCCTATTGAAATTGATCACTAGATGATTGAAACACGTGTAGAGGTGTTAAAAATAACAGATTACTCTTGGGATAAAACTTCAGTAATATTCATTACTAGACCAAAGGTTCCAAACAGTGCATCACAAGTACATAATGACGTCCAGGTCAACGGAACTGAGTATGTATCTAAAGTACTGGTTAGTTTTAATCTTCCTATTGAAATTGATTACTAGAAGATTGAAACACGTGTCGAGGTGTTGAAAGTAACAGTTTGTTCTTAAGATAAAACTCCAGTAATATTCATTACTACACCAAAAGTTATAAAAAGTGCATCACAAGTACTAACGTTACTGCAGTTTCGTCCCACGAGGACATTTTCAAACGAATACGATAAACTTCAAGCATTTTCACACGCGTATGAAAACATATGAAAGCTTTTGTATAGCAAAACACGTATTGTGGTTTTGTAAACTGTCCAGCGAAAATCTGCTAATAAAGTGTTACTTGAATAAGTTTCATCCAGTATTGGCCAATACCAACACATACATTACCGAATTATTGGAAATGAATGAACACCCTTATTTGCTACCTCTTTTACAAACCATTATTTTTGACCATCAAATTACATATGAGATTATTCACTCAGTCGACTTGTTGTTAGATGGTGACCCGCAAACCAAACTAATTTCACCATACAAATTTCTACTTATTCCACAATATAATCTCTTTTACACTTCCAATCCACGATAGCGACTGCACCAGTGTAAAATTCATGAGCTTATTTTCCAGTGGGGTCGATTTCCATATCTTCTTACGTTCTCTTTTGTTCGTCTTCGCCCCCTTTGACCCGCAATGCTAATCGGAGCGAAACAAACGAACTACCGCACATAATAAGATTGCAGATGCAGTTGCAATTGCATCACATGAGCTCCGCTCGACCTCACTGAGGTCACCAAAAGGTACATTATGAATTCGCCAATAGCCCAGGAAAATTTTGTATCATATTTGAGATAACTTTTTTCGTCAAAATAAACCATTATACAGGTAGATTGAAAAAAGAAACGTATCTCCACGGCAGGTATCAGCACAAACTGCGGCAGATTTGGTCATCGAAACTGTCGTGGAGGAACAAAGTTGCTACAAATATGTTTGTCGTTCCGTGCTTCCTCCACTCCATTAGACTAGTGAAGTAGCCTCGAGAGTGTTGCAGTTTGGAGTATTTTCTTGGCATAATGGTACTGGATGGAGCCTGTTGAGTCATTAGGAGTTCCAATTCCATTCTTTGTATCGTCCCGTCCACTAACATTATAGAGCATTTCAAGTCAGCTACACGAATGTCCCATGAACTTGGTTTAGTTTGGAACACTGAAAGAGGTGATCACAACTCTGTCACCAAGTCGGAATCAGTTTGACAAAAGACCCCCAAAAATGCCGCAGAGATGACTTCACTTCTGGGGCTATATAAGGATGAGCTAATGTACGAGGTCTTCTTCAAGAACCTTGAAGACATCGGCTTATCAAGGCATCTGACTTTTTCTTTCCTGAGTTCGAGTGGGATAGAATCAAAAATCGATGGGTTCATCATTGCATGCCTGTTTCGTTTTGTTAAATGAGAATTGCCAAGTTTATTACTTACTATCAGGATGATATAAGAGAAAAAGCCTGATGTAGTCCTTTCCGACCATCAGAGTAGAACGATAATCGTTTTGAAGTTTTCAACTCCAGGTTAGATGAATGTCCGAAAAAGGATAAAAAGGCAAGAAATATCTATATTTTGTATTCAAACTCCACAGATTTAATCCAGGGCATTCTGCGAAGATGCATGGTTGTTCTAATTATTGAAATTTTTGATGAAATGATGCCCTCCCTACTATTGAATCTGAAGATCATAGTGATTTGTCACCTCGATGTTGAAATCTTGGCCGAAAAACCCAGAAGGCTGTCATTCTTGTATTGCTGTATTTATTGGTTTACTGTATTTATGTCAGCTATTCTAAACTGAAATATGTTGTAACCTACCTTGATATTATTCTTATTTTTTGTTATAATTATTAGAAATATCATTTTCTTGCACATATTTTCCAACACATTCATTATTGACATCAACGTATTTAATTATGCAGGCAACAGGGAAAAGCTTTCATGGGACAGAATATTCAAAGGCGAAGGCTACGTTTTATATAATTTCACCAATCCCAAGCACAGAGCCTTCTTTTTTGCTTTATAATCCTTTTTGTAATGTAAAATTTATCAGTGGACACTTTATTGGCTTTCACTTATTTGTATCTAAAATTGCAAATGAGAAAATAAATTTGTTTGAAATTTTCGATGACTCAATGTGCATATTTTTTGTTATTTTAGAATTTGTCATAGGAGCCTATTGGAGTGTTTCAGAAAAAAATTATTGATAATTCAAACTCTTTTTATTGATATCATTCTGAAATTTTACCAAATTCAACAGCTCTAAACTCTGTCTATCCAACAAACGAAGCATCCCAAACAACTATAGATGCATGATCGAGCATGATCTATTGGGTGAGATAAACAAGCTTCCTTACTCTGGCCAATCAGATTCAACTGCAATCAGCTGTTTCAGATATATCACTACAGTGTCTGAGTGGTCAGTTGCATTTTTACTCCTGTGATGTATATATATACGATATTTTGAAGTTTAAAATTTTTAAAATGTCAAGAACTGATACGCCTGAAGAAACTGCTAATTTGTGTCCCTACACTCCGCCTAAAAAAAGACCAAAAAAACAGCACCTTAATAAAAAAATAATTATGAACATTTACAATAATCAAATAGGAGCAAATCTTGTCCGCTGATTATATCGTGAGAAAAGTAGGAAACATTGGTGGAGTGTCTCATTGAAGTGCCTATTGAGTTATGAGAGATATAAACAATAGCAATATTTTTTGGCTCCAAAACCATATCCCTTACGAACAAAAGATCATTGATAGGGTAAACGATTCTGATTTAAACGCTATGAGAAGGGAAGTATATCATTTTTTTTTCGAAATGAAACGCCAACAATAGATTCAGTTCTAAAAGTTGTAAACGATGATCCTGATCTACCTAATTTCGAAAGGACGAAATTCTACAAGTTATTTAAAAAAAGTATGTTTTGGGTTCAAAACATGAAGGAGAAATAGTTTGTTGCTCGAGAAACCAGAAATAGTATTGTGGAGAAGACAATATTTATTATGTATTGTGTTTTTTACTTTTTTAAACTACATATATTTTCAATTCTTTAGTTTCGTATGCTATGAAAGCGGGTTTCTTAATCTTTTCAAACTATATTTATTTCATCTAAACTTTGGGATCAATCAGCCGTATATCGTTCAGAAAAATTGCCATTGATATTTTCCAATTCCGGGGAGGCAGCCGGAAAATCAGCTACCCAGCCCAAGGCAGTAGGCACGCAAAGAAGGGTTACAAATGAGGCAGCAGCTGCGTGTGTCAATAAAAAAATACTTTTTTCAACTGAAGAAATACATGTAAAGTGAGTTCGAATTATATCAAGGAGGTTACGTGCAGTGTTTTATGAATACTTTATAATGGAATTTCAATAATTATCGGTGAATTCTATCATACATTTTTGAAGTTGAAAATATCTCCTGTTGACTTCTGAGTTCCTTGACTATAAGAAAGTAGAACGTCATAATAAGTTAGATACCTCTCACAAAAGGTAACTCACCGTAGGAATTCCTAGACATTCTCGTTAGTTCCTTCACGCTGGTAATTCCGCCTCTATTTATCATTACGTTTTTGTTAAACAATGTACATTATGAATGATATTTCTTATCAGGAGCATCTCAGAATGTTGAATTACCTCCTATTAGAGATGTTGGAAGACTGCCGTTCTCTTGTTAGTTATTAATCAGAAGAGTAAGTCTCACTCACGCTAGCCTATTCCTTATTTGCTATCTATCTACTGAAATCTTGAAATATAGAGAAGATAGAATCGTGAACATGTGTTTTTCGTATCAGCTCTACGAAACCTTAACATAGTGCATAACATGAAAATTCTAAACCCAGGTTTTGAATATAAAAAAGTAATAACTGTTTATTATTTCCGATCCCTTTCACGAAATGTTTATTTTATATACCAGAAATTTTAAGTACTGCCTATTATTACTCGCGATGAATACAAGCTTTAAGTCATACTAGTTAGTCCGTTATTATATGTTCAATGTGCATAAGTAAATATTGAAAAAAAAATTAAAATTCCATTTGATTTCATCTTTTTTTTTAATAATTTTTTTTCATGCTCGTCTCAAAGAAAAGCTCTACGTTTGACGGATGAACAAATTTTGTTAGATGTCAAAATAAAAATGTTAAAATTCACTTTCGAAATTGCTCATAGAATTGGGGTGAAAGTAACCAAGTTGAATTTAATGCCACAAAAACCCAGGCATCGGTTTTCTCCAAAAAAGGAAATATCTCCGAACCGGATAAAATAATGTCATGACTGAGAATTCCGCTTTACGCTTCGATATGGACACCAATATGTCCATATTGTGAATTGCGAAGGCTGCTTCTCAAAAGCTTGGAACGCTGTTCCGAACCAGAAAACTGTACACACCTAACCAATTTTTGATGCTTTATAAAGATCAGACCTTCTTTAGAGTATTGTTCTCATGTATGGAGCTCCGCCCCCAAGCATACCCTAAAGCTGCTGAATTTCGTCAAGAAGAGAGCCATCCGCCTGATTGGAGACGCTAACATCACTTGCAACCTTGATAGTCTGGAACATCGAAGAAAGGTTGGTGATGTTTTCTCTTCTATAGTTACTCTCACGGGAAGGGTTCAAGTGACTTGGCACATTTGATTCCACCAAGAGCCGTACATATCAGAAATACGCAACGGACCGTTGATGCTCATCGTTTTGAGGTTCAACTCAGTACACCTCGAACTTCAATGTTCAAATTCTCTTTATTTGGAGAACTGCGTTTATGTGGAATAAACCTCCTGAGGTCATTTACCAAATGTATCTAATATTCAGCGATTCAAATCTAATGTAAATCACCACTTTAGCACAGGCACTGCTCTTGAAGCGCTTCAAGGATTTTCCTGTAGTGCTCTGTCCTTAAGAAAAGAAGCGGAAAACAACACAAAACTTGCTACGGTAGTAAATAAGAGACGATTATCAATCCATTCCTTTTTCAACTCATAATATAAATTTATGAGATTAGAAACGAATATATTTTCAGGAAATATCAATGTTTCGAGAAAAACAGCTTTTCGGATTTTTTCTTCTTTATCATCAAGCAAAACTGGAAAAATGCCACCCAAGAAACGACAATAAAATCTACTCATGAATATATGCAGTCCAAATACAAAAGTTTCTTTCAGATACAATCTGGAAGAAGAAAACCATTTCGAAACAACTACTTTCATTTGAGTATTGAACTACACGGAAATCAATTTTCCCGTTTAGTTTGTGCTACAAACATTTCTTATGGAACTGAAACAGATGCCATTCATAAGAACGCTACAAAATGTGATATATAAAAGGATATTGATATGAGATGTCATTTACGATACGATCATTCACAATGGTGTACTTCGAAGTTTCGAAACGAAACCTTTGTTTTATCACCTCATCGAAACCGTTTTGGATAACATTACAAAACGATGTACTCATTTGTTCCATACTATGTCTTTTCGTTAACAGTTAACTTATAAACAGATTTTTACCAGGAGAGACAGATCTGCTCTTGTCGGAATGATAGTACATATACACATCCAACTATATGAGTGTTCTTGTATCATAAAGATTTCATTCGAATTGAAAAGTAAATATTTTTGAGAAACATCCTTTCAAATAATCATATGAAAGTGTATACGTACTGTCATGGTGACGAAGAGATTTGTCTAATTGAGTCTTAAAGTTAACTATTGCAGTCCTGTCAGAGTGACAATCAACTATCTACTAAAATCTATGTTTTGTTACTTCTTGGACTCTCACAGTAACGAATGCATCTTCTGAAAAACTCTTACATTTTTCGCGGGTATCAAAAGCATATCAGCTAGGCTATGACGCAACGGTGTTGCGTTTCTCGTGATGCTGACAATGAACTAAATTCAGTTAAAAATTCTGAAACATGTTAAATAGCTGTAAATTCATTATTCAATATGAAAGGCCACAACAATAAAGAATACTGCTTTTATACATTAGTTCATGAAACGAAAACGATTTGAGTAATTTCAATATGTAAGTAAAATAGAGCCAGCCACATTACAGTTTGTTAACACGAATGCATTCCTTATTATTTCAGGAGAAATGTGCATTTTCAAAAAGTTGCTCTAACTTTTTTCCTGTCAAAAATTTCTTGTTTCTATGAAAACATTTCCGGAGCAATTTTTTACATATAATTCTATGGTGTGAATGAGATGTCAATAGTTATTGATGGAAAACAGTTTTTTAATGAGACACCCTGTATATTTCTGCATATTTCAGAAGAGCTCAAAATTGTCGTTCCAAAAATGTAGCATACGTAATGTTTCGATAGAGTCAACTTTGATATACAAAGCGTCTATATTTTTTCATGTAGACTTTGAAACGCACACTGTGATTAAGTAGGCTTTGGACAGCGCGGCGATAACACAGACTGCAAATCTTTACTGGTACATGTCAAATATTGATTACAGCAGTGAAAACGCACTTTAATTAGAGGTTTTCGTTCAATTTTCAAACACATTCGCAATGAAGTATGAGAATTATAAAAAAAGGGATATGATAGTCTGTTTTATACAAACCGGGAAAAACGCAGAAGCAGCAGTATCACGAGAGGTATCCAGAGAGAAGACAACCTTTTGGAGACATTTTCGCACGGTTGTGTCACAACCTAATTGATTGTGGTCAATTTGAAAAGAAAAGGCTGTTGAGAATAATCCCAAAACGTTGACGCGATATAAGAAAATATCAACAGGCCTATCAAGAACTCACAATAGGAGGATTTTGAAAAAACACAAATTCAAACCATACAGACTGTGACCGGGCGTTTTTAAGAATACAATTATCGGCCCGTTCATTTATAATGGTACTCTCACGTCACAGAGGTATTTAGAAATTTCAATGCAAAATATCGAACCCCTTGTTGATGAATTGCCAATAATGAAGCTCAGAAAACATATCTTCAACAAGACGAGACTTTGCCTCACAACACTACAATTTTCACCAATTTTTTGATTGCAAATTTTGGTAATGATTAGATAGCCAATCAAGGACCCAACCGTTGGCCGGCCAGGTGACCGGACCTAACGTCTATGGACTTTTACCTCTGTAAAATTTTGAAAGATCTTATTTTTGAATTGCCAACCAATTCTAGATACGAATTAGAAGCGGCTTCTCTAACTCCTATTGAATTGATTAATTCGGCAGAAAACTTTCAGAAAAGGTGTCGCCTGTGAATAGTAAAAGCTGGCATATTTCGAACAACGTCTCTGAAGAAAAATATTCCATTGTTTGTTCTTTATCATAATTATTCTTATAGTTGAATTTTCATTTATTAGTAGTTAATATAGTATACATTGTTATATGTTTTATTGAAACTATGCGTTTTAATTACTGCTGTGAAAAGCCTTCTCAACATTTGATGGCGACTACGGAAAACTTCTTTCTGTTTTATCGTTGTGTTGTCCAAAGCCTACTTGATCAAAGTCTACATGAAAAAACCTAAAAGTTCTGTATTTCTGTATTCTAGCAATTCATCAAGTGTGCTACATTTCTGTAAAGCTAGGTTCAAGCTCTATTGAAATATGCAGGAGTCTTATTGAAAAAAAATTGTTTTCTATCAATAACTATTGATATCTCATTTGAAAAATAAGTTTTTCACACCATTGAATGGCTGTGGAAATGTTCTCATAGGAACAAAAAATTTTTACAGAAAAAAAGTTACAGCAACTTTTAGAGAATGCACATTTTCGAAAAACATGCTGTATTTCGGAAACGATGATAGATATTGATATACGGTTTTCACCGTTAAGTTTGTCATAAAACTTGACCATCAGACACAGTCATTAGTTTCCATCTGTCAAATTTGAAAATAAAAGTTTCCTTTCAAAAGTGTAAAATTTTGCTGTACTGTACTATAAAAAACGTGTTGTGATTTTGTGAACAGTTTAGTGATGATCTTACTCAATAAGATGGTACTTGAATTATGGATTTTTTTATAATGGACCAATGTATTGCAAAAATGATGTTAACTGTCATTGAAGTATTCGGTTGAATTTTATTTGACAAAAGTCTCACGAAAGCGTTTTCTCACGTTAACTGAACGACAAATGATTTAGGATGATGAAAATCTTATCATGGTTACCATTATTATTATTGATACATTTATATTTTGATGAATATATTCAAAAATTATCTTTCCTTATTCCATTCATCAAACGCAGATGAAAAGGATGAAACTTTAAAAGTATGCAACTCATATGATCTTAACATTCAGTTCACCAATGAAGAAGATACTGGAGTTTTTCTCCAACACCAAATCGTTATTTCTACACTTCGACACGTGTTTCAATCACTAAGTGATCATCTTGAAGATGATCGCTTAGTGATCGAAACACGTGTACCAGTAATATTCAACTCTATCCTTCTTCTAGATATAAAATTATTGAGGTCAGAAAAAAGTATTATCATCATTGAACGGTACAGAAAACCAACATCTAGTAACAGATTCATCAATTAACATTCTCTCTCTCTCTATTTTGGATGGTCGTTGCTTCCTATCAGGCGCATTTGACCAATGCTCCTCCTTTTGATTAACAGGAGCTTCGTCATGGGGCGCAGCGGTCTTGCACGAAGCAATGCTGCCACCCATTCTTTTTTTATTTTTTTTTTAATATAAAAACAATACTAGATAAGTACGAAACAATTTCATTTTTTTGGAGACGCCTCCTGCTTGGGAGACCTTTTGGTTTTTTTCCACATATACGGCCCCCTTTACGTGGTTGTCCGAACCAGCCCGGCCTGGATACCGGCGTGAATAAAGGGTGCCCTTTATTCATCACTTTCTTTTTTTCATGACATTAATTTCCTTATATAACTACTGTGGCACAACACAAAACACAAAAAACCGAGTCCCACGATAGCCCATGGCATCCGCGTACTTTCTTTGTGGGCGGACGTTATCAGCACATCCGTCCACTACCACGGCCACCACCAAACTTTCAAAATAATGAAGAACGTGAACACTCATACATAACATTCATACATAAACATTCATACATTAATCGCTCCCATATATTCAGCCATATTTCATTAATACCCGTAAATTGAAAACACGTGGATGATGACAAGATATCTGAAAAGTCATACACCTTCCTGACCGCAAATGCCCACAACCATTGTTTCTCTAATCGAATAACAATAATAATTGTAAAATGCGTTTCGATTTGGTTTATGAATGGCGAATCGAGCTATATTTTTTCAATGACAGTTAGGCCAACCGCACACCGCCAACTTCACCCAGTCTCCACGAGTTGGTTCAGATTTAAGAAGTATGACTCGAACCAGACCAGATAGTTCACTTTTTTTTGTGAAATTTTACAGACGGGTCCAAAAATTACGACCAAGGTGTCATTGGATTGGTATTTTTACCTAGAAAGTTTAGGTAAAGGTCCGAAAAGACGCTGAAGGAAACTACAAAAGTTATAAACAAGTAAGTGAAAAAAAGTTGGGCTTTAGTTTTTTTTCGAATATTTTGAAAAATTTTCAAAATTTTGAAAATTTGGAAAAAGATCTGAAAATATCAATAAATTTGCGTAAACAAAGTTCCGACTCCCGAAACGGTATCTCAATTTTTTATAATTTTTACAGAGCCCTGAAAATAGAGTCGAAAACGGGTAGTCTAGCTTCCACGCGCATTCCGTCACCCTGACATAAAGACAAAAAATTATTTAAAAGTATTAAATGCGAATATTGAGGAATGAAAAAAATTCATGTTATATTGGGATATATCAATAGACAATAATCCGCAGTCAAAAAATCTCAATTTTAACATTAATTATGCATTCAATTAATAACTTTATTTGAATTGAAAGTTAATATAAAAACCCCTATAATTATTAACTAAAACCCTGGCTTCTTTTTCCTTTGGTGAAGTTATTCTTAATAGGCTAAAAAATAGATTAACGTTGCCAAAATAAAAAAATTGTCATTTTCTACTATTTTATTAACAACTGAAAATTATTAATTAAAAAAAATACATGAACTTTTTTTTATTGTTTTAATATTTTTTACTGCTATTGTTAATGAATTTATTGTAAACAAATACATTTTTTTTGCATTATGTTAATTGAAAAAATCATGATTTTTAGAAAAAAAAATGGTTCTTTAAAAAAAATTTCTTCATTGCTAAAAATGCGTTTGTTAATTAACAATCGTTTTTTGTGTCTGAATATTAAAATTAAGAAACCGTTTTTTTTTAATCATAAATTCTATTTTTCTTCGAAGTTATGATTTTTTTTTTAATTAAAAAAAAATTTTTTTCATTTTTTTTTTACTCCACTCTTCAATAAAAGTAGTCCATGTGTTCTTTTTAAATTTTTTCTATTTTTCATTAAACTTTCAATATTGTG
Source organism: Leptinotarsa undecemlineata (assembly GCA_015342065.1). Lineage (NCBI taxonomy): Eukaryota > Metazoa > Arthropoda > Insecta > Coleoptera > Chrysomelidae > Leptinotarsa > Leptinotarsa undecemlineata. The sequence goes on along the minus strand of WOGP01002974.1, from coordinate 3,453 downwards.
ATACCTTGATACTTTTTCGCTTTAATTCCGCTTTAATAATTATAATAACGTTTTACTTATTGCAGATGTGACAAATATGCTTCTAGTCTTTTTTGTTAATTATGAATTTATTAACAATTAAAGCTTTTTACTAAATTTGTATCCCTATTATTTATTTAATTACTGATTGTTATTTATGAAAAAAATTAATTTTTTAAGTCTTTTCAACATAAAATTCGTGTCATGTAACAATAAATCATAAAGATTTCATTACCTGCACTTTTAGTAGCTTTAGGATCATTAACATTCAATTATAGTTATATTTGTATGGAGTTTAAGATAATTAAATGAAGCAATCAGTCATTAAGGTAATTTAATTTTTTGACTGCGGATTATTATTTATTGATGTATCCCAACATTACATGAATTTTTTCATTCTTCAATATTAGCATTTAATATGTTTGAATTTGTTTTTATGTCAGAGTGACGGAATGATCGCGGAAGCTAGACTACCCGCTTTTGGCTCTATTTTCAGGGCTGTGTAAAAATTATGAATAACTGAAATACAGTTTCGGGAGTCAGGACTTTTTTACGCAAGTTTATTGATCTTGGCAGATTTTTTTTCAAATTTCCAAAATTCTGAAATTTTTTCGATATTTAAAAAAAAACAACTTTGGTAATTTTTTTCAGCGCCTTTTCGAACCATTCCTTAAACTTTCTAGGTAAAAATACGAATCCATTGACACCGTGGTCGTAATTTTTGGACCCGTCTATAAAATTTCACAAAAAAAAGTACATGTAAACCAGACTAAGATAATTATTATTGATTCCATGAGGTATGATCTTCTGCAAAAATTTTGTATGTTTTGTACAGTCAAATGCTTTTTTCAAATCACAAAATACCGCCATTGTTGCTCCACCACTAGTTGTCACTATGCGCATGGAAAAACAGGCAAATTTCAACCGACAAAATTATTCTATCATCGAAATTAAAAAATGCCCGGTGTATGGCTAGCCTTATTGCTTTTGTTTGATGTGGGTGGACTCGCAAGGTCGCGTTGCGTAATCTGAATCGTTTCTCGATAAACAGGATAGGTTCGATTTTTTACAACGATATCGACGGACAAGGCGCTTCTATTTAAAACTTTTCGGCTCGTGAGAAACCTGATACGATTAACAGAGGTGTGTCCGATGTTGAAGCTGATTATAACATTCGGTTCTTGCGTAAAGACCCTTTCATGGGAACATTTATCGTTGGTTAGAACGAGTATATAGTTGAAAGTGAATGAAGAAAATTTTTGCTGAATGCCTCAGACCCGTTTCACAAAGGATCGATTAATTATCAATTGTAACGATCAATCACAGCTAACCATTAGTCGAATAAATTACTATGGTCGATTATAATCACATATTTGACAGCGTCGTTGCCCTTTTTTGCATAAAAAGAATAAAAGAAACGATGTATTCGTGGCCTTAAAAAACACGGAATTGTTTCATATATTTTCTAAGAACTGAACAACAAACTAGAAGATCAAAAGTATGCAGACTCTATAAAATCTTCAATTCGTCAGTGCTTTTTGTTTTTTTTTTAAGACAAAACACAAGCACTACAGGAAAATCCTTAAGGAGCTCTCAGAGCGGTGCCTGTACGAAAGTAGCGATTCACATTGGATTTGAATCACTGGAGATTAAATCCATTTGGAAAAGCGTTCTGAGGAGGTTTATTCCACAAGGACGTAGTTCTCCAGGTGAAAAAGTTCTTAAACAGCAAAGTTCGAGGTGTACTGAGTTGAACCTTAAAATGAGGAGCAGCCACAGTCTGTCGCGTATTTCTGATATGTACTTGAACACTTCTCGTGGAAGTATCTATAGAAGAGAGACAAGTCTCCAACCTTTCTTCGATGTTATAGGCTATCAAGATTGCACGTGATATTCGCGTCTCCAGTCAGGCGGACGGCTCTTTTCTGGATGGAATCCAGCAACTTCAGGGTATGTTTGCCCGGGGAGCTCCATACATGAGAACAATACTCCAAAGAATGGTCTGAAAAATCAATGTGGATTCCAGAGCAACGAGAGCACACATGATGCAATATTCTCTTTCCTGTTTGAGGTGTATTCCAATATGAATGATAAAGATGCAGCTGTAGCAGTATTTTGTGACCTTGCGTTTGACTGCGTTGATCATAAAATACTGCTACGAAAGCTGAATATCTATGGATGTAGAGGAATAACACTACGGTGGTTCGAGTCGTTTCTCAATGGTCGCAGTCAGATTGTGAAAACGATTAAATGTTCAAACAGTAAATAAATAAATACTGGTGTACCACAGGAATTGTTCCTCGTTCCCATATCGTTCCTGTTGTATATTAACGATTTGATGAATATATGTATATATGGAACATTTACTCTTTTCGCTGACGACACCACTATATTGTGGCATAGTAAAGGTATAGATATACTCAATGAGACAATAACTCATGATTCATAAAAAATCAAGTCTTGGTGTGATTTCAATCTACTCTCCCTTAATATTTCGAAAACAGATATTATGACTATCACACGTTCACTTCAGAATTTAACTGTAGCGAGTGGTATCTATCTATACCGATCATTTTTAACTTACCATGTTTTATGTGTATGTATGTTTCAACCATTTTTTGTGTTTTTTTATTCAGTGTTTTTATACTCAAGTTTACATTATATTTTATCAATATTTTTTATTCATATGACATATATGCATTCTTTTAAATTCATTCACTAACATTGTCAACAAGATTTTTTCTTTGGACAATCTAATATATGAAAATAGATGTTTGTTGGTTGGTTGGTTGGTTGGTAAGTGATGAACTTCTACATCGTTCAATCGATCGTGATGAAACTTGACATGTATGAGTAATTTTTCATACGGAAGTTTTTTAGGCTATCAATTTTTCTGTAACTCGCCACTAGATGCGCTGTAGAACAAATTTTTGAAAGCACTTTTCTATAACGCTGCGCACGCCAAAGTTCGTTGATTCTGATTATGTTAAAACATTGGAACAGCAGCGATACAACAACATAGTACTAATTAGTACTACAACTAGCAAATTCTACGCGGGCAACAACTAGTGAAGTATATATAATAATCTGAGATTTGTAAAGCAAGGTGTGTACAGTTTTCTGGTTCGGAACAGTATTCCGAACTTTTGAGAAGCAGCCTTTGCAATTCCAGCAACATGATTGCGCCAAGACAAATTGGTGTCCATTTTAACAACAAACTTATCGAAGCAGAACGCGGAATTGTCTGGCCTGACATTATTATATCCGATACGGAGACATTTATCTTGTTACGTTATCCGTAAAAGGTATCTATTTATTATCGCTTGCCCATCTACTAATAGCTCATATCGAGATCATAAACAACCACCCGATAGCTGCTGCCACTAACGGAAAAATTAGAAACTTTTTTGGTCCTTGACCAAGGAAATCCTTGAC
>WOGP01002973.1:0-15845 GCA_015342065.1 Leptinotarsa undecemlineata | reverse complement strand
CTGCCGTACGCTGGCTTAGTTGCGGAAAAGTCGTTGAGCGCTTTTTTGAACTTCGAGCAGAGATTGAAATTTTTTTAAATGAGAAGCAGCGCCCTTTTGCCGATTTAGAAAATAGCGAATGGATGTGGAAGTTAGCCTTCTATGTCGATTAGACAAATCATATGAACGAACTGAATTTGAGATTGCAAGGAGAAAATCAGCTTCTTCCTGATTTATAGACCAATATCAAATCCTTGAGGTAGAAAATAATATTAATTCAATCGCAATTACTTAAAAAATGTTTCACACATTTTGAAACATGTGAAATATTCAGCCACATTACAGAGACTGAATTTCCCGTCAATTTTGCAATCGAAACTTTGAGTGCTTTGAAAATAAATTTTGATACTCGTTCATCAGATTTTGATGTCATTGCGAATGAAATTAGGCTTTTTCAAAATCCTTTTGATTCTGACATTGAAACCCTGGCTCCGAAAGTCCAACTGGAAATTATTGATTTACGGTGCAGTGACATGCTTAAGAACAAATATCAAAATTCATCTTTGTTGAAATTTTATAAGAGTCTTCCACTGGAACAATTTGATAATTTGCATTAATTTGTTCGTGAGTTGTTTTATGTTTTTGGTACTACTTAATTGTGTGAGAAAACGTTTTCCAAGATAAAGTACACAAAGAATGTTCACAGATCACAAATGACCGATGAGCATCTTAAATCCCTTTTGATAATTGGTACATGTAAAATTGATTTACAACTACAAAGTATTGTCGATGGAAAATAACAATTACATAAATCTCATTAGTGTTTTTGTTTTACTGCGATACATTTCAATTGTGTTATGTTAACATGCTTAAACTTAGATACTTAAGTTGATTTTTCTTTGTCATCATTTCTGTCGTTACTTTGCAAGTAAATAAAAGCGAGTAATTATCATTCTGTGTTTTCTTCTTCAACTTATCACAGCAATAGTAACAACAACTAGGTAATCATTGGCTGTCGCGAGCCAGATTGATGACACTAAATCATTGGCTGTCGCTGGCCGGATTTACGACACTGGCGGGCCGGATTTGGCCCGCGGGCCGTAGTTTGGAGACCCCTGGACTATAGAGTCTAATAGTTTTGAATCTGTTCAGAGGGTTGATCTTTCCGTTCAGACAATATTCCACTGGTAGTGATTTCAGTGGGGAACTATACAAAAAATGTGAGGGGTTCAAAGCAACTGGATCAGTGGGATCATTACCTAAAAAAATACAAGGGTCTCGAATTGAGAAGAGCTTCGAACAGTATCGAATTCTTCATAACCTAAAATTTGGTTTGCTATTACTTTGGCCAAATGGGCTTTCACACTTTTTATATTAGATTCCCAAGAAGACTGATATGATATCTTGTTCAGTGACACAGGTACTGGACAGAATCCAAAACTACCATTCATGATTACACAGGTAGGTGATATAAAAAATTAAATCTGGCTTCCTGCCTCGAACTGCAAACAAATTAGATCATTCAACACAAGTAATAGGGATGAAGTCATAACCACTACTAATGATATAAGGCCAGAAACAAACATTGGGCGAAGTAAAATCTTCAAAGAGAACACTTCGTCCGTTACTTCATCGCCATCGATAATGTCCACCCCCGTCGTAAACTAAACGTCAGCCTCAAAAACCTGCAGACCACGAACAACAAACAAACGATTCTAACCGGGTACCTTATTCATAAACACACCTCGGTGACGATCCATGTGTTATGTTACCAATCTCTCCTCTTCATAAAGATAGTTTGAATATCGAAAGAGCAGCTGAATATTGACGATCAAAATAAAAATTCAGACGAAGAATGAAGTTCAGCACAGCAGTGAAAAACTCACACAAATTTGATCCATGATCAGCTACTCTCGACTACACTCGCTGTGCCTTGCTTCGTAAGTTTCTTCCGCTATAGCCATCAAATTTTTAGCGGTAGCTTTCCCAGTCTGCATCACCAGAGAATAAAATACACCCGTTTCACTAACACCTTATCCGAATCCATGATAGTGTGCAACCTGTGAGCTATTGTCAATACTGTACAATTGTCGAATTTTTTCCTGATGGTTTTCTGGATGAGACCGTCTGTGTGTGGATCAACGTTAGCGGTGGCTTCGTCTAAGACCAAGATTTTGTTGTCTCTTAAAATGGCTCTAGCTAGGCAAACCAGTTGTCTTTGACTCACGCTAAAGTTGGTTCCGCCTTCAGCCATTTCACTATCCAGACCTGAAGGGAGATCAGCAACAGCAATCTTCAGTTCCACTTCGTCTAGAGCATTCCATAGTAGCTGAAAGAGTGTATTTTCAATAGAAATCATTTGTCAGAAGACGACATATTTATTTTCATCTATAATTTTTACATTTTTTGTATCATATGCTGAAAATTTACAGGTTCCAAAATACATCAAGATTGGAGAATATGGAAAGAGCGGTAATAAGGAAGAAAATTTAAAAATGTGGGCAAATCATTTTGGCTAGAGCCAAATTTATGGAGACCAACCCCTTAACAATTCAGCACTCATAATACTAGATGCGTTTCGAATTGAGTTCGTGAATAGTCAAAACTTTTGTTAAATTCAACTACAGTTCCTATTCGTGAGAAATGAAATGATTCGTTTCCATATTCTCCATACGCAGTCTGACAGATATATAAATCATATCTACCTCATCGCTGAACTCGTTGAATGGATCCAAATTATTTCTGAGTGTCCCCGAAAACAAAACAGGTTCCTGTGGGATAATTAATATCTTTGACCTGAGTTTTTACAGCTCTACTGTCCTTGTGTCAACATCGTCTATCAAAATACTACCCTCGATGCTTGCCAAACGGAAAAGAGCTTGTATAAGAGATGATTTTCCTGCTCCTGTTCTTCCCACAATACCAACTTTCTCCTTGGCTTTGATGATAAAATTGAGGTTTTTCAGAACGCAATGATCATCACGGGAGTATCGAAGAGACATGTCTCTAAATTCGATCATGCCTGTTTCGGGCCAAAATTTCGGCGGTTCATCAACGGTGTCCTCCTGTTTTTCAAGTTTCAGGTCGACGTATTCTTGAACTCTCTCCACGGAAGTCATCTGGTTTTCCATTTCACTCCACTGTCGCATCCTCAACCAAGGATTTTCACATAATTGAAAAAATCAACAAAGACAACAATACTTGACAAACAAAAAATTGTTTCCCGGACAGTCATTCTCTTAATAAAAAACTTTGATTGTGGGTCTTCATTTCTCAACAAAAAAATCAATTTGTTTGTAAATTCCTTCAGGAATTTTATATTTTTCTTGTGAGCGATTATGAATAACAACGATGAGCTGTTGGATTGGTCTATATTAAAATAGTTCTTTTGTCTCGTATTGCAATTATGGACATCTCTATTTTTTTTATTCAATGTTGTAATTTTGTGGCTGGTAAACACTTGTCGTATAAGTAAATTACTATCATTTCATGAAGAGTTCAAATATCAGAAAGATTTCGTCGTTCAAATATATTTATAGTAGGTTTCAGATGAGATACTTTATGAATACATTTGATTACTTCGTTTTTCATTCTTTTTGAAAGTTTCAAATAATTTTCGAACAAATTAGTAGGACATACATCCTAATTTTTCATAAAATCCCTAATACGACAATAGTTTTGTATGTAACTTCCAACTCAAAATTTCAACATTATATAACTCAATTAATACGGTAGTTTGTGAAATAATTCTGTTATACTATTAACATATTCATTTCATAATTGTCAATATTAATTTTTTTGAAAATACACATTTGCATAAGATGAATGATCAAAATTCAAGAATAACAAGATTAACAAGATTAACTATTCATTACCTGTCCCTTCAGTTTTCAATATGATATTGAGTTTATATAGAGTTTACTTACATAGCCAGGGGACTGGAGGCCCCGTCCGGGAAGCCATTGTGGCCTTACGGACGGGGTCGCCGGACTCGTGGTTAGTAACAGAAATAAGTAGCGTAAAGGGAACCAAAACTCCCTAAAATCCTTTGCGAAACATGCTGCCGTGGACCAGCCTACCAAAGCTTAGGTGTAAGGAATCGTGCCGACAACTGAATGACCGCAGGGTGATATGCGGTTACGAATGATCCCCTTGGGGAGCCGGGCGAAACCTCATTGTAATCAGCCTTTCTCTGGTAATACTGGGATCTGCCAGAGTGACCAACTCTTCCCCTGCTCCTCGTAGGAACACACATGAATGAAACAATTACGAAAACAGACACAGTAAAAACAAAAACCCATCACGAGGCTGGACAGAAATGCTCATCTTAATCTATGACGTTGGCTGGGGATGAAGAGAAATGTCCACCCCAATTTACCGCTCGGAATGAGGCTGGACATGGCAGATTACCTCGTGATATAATACAAAGGCTAAGGCGTGAGCGCATTTGCGGCGCCGAGGCCAAAAGGGGAAAGAGAGCGATAGAGGCAGAAGTGGCAGCAAATAAAAGTGCACCCTTTTCCTTCCCCACTCTTCTTCCAACAATCAAGGGCACTTCCTGGGGTTGGCACCAAGAACTCCGCCTTGAATGAAGACAAGAAACCGCCTGCCACTGCAGGAAAGTGCCCTTACTTGAGTACCTCCACGGAGGGAACTCCAAAAAGGTTGACGAAGCCGTGCAACGACAGTAATGTTGCTGCACCTTCCAAAACCTTCACGAAGGCTGCCGTGAGAAACCTCAAGGTTTCAAAAGAGAGTGTGTGTTCGGCGAGTCTTGGCCTTCACCTGCCGAAATGAAGGAGATGTCTCCCAGTGACCTGTCCACCTTCCTGGAACGGACACAATGGACGATGACCTAGTAGGACAACTCCTCGGGAGGATGTACAATGGGTCCCATGTGGTCTAGATGCTGTGGGTCTACACTCACCCTCCCAACTCTACAGATACAGAGAGAGAAGAGAGATAATTTAACCTTCCGGTAGTCGCGCCAATTTTTTGTTCAAGATTAGTCGCCCCGGTCTCACAGACCAGGTGGGGTTCAACAGTAGGAAATAATTTTTGTGATTTTTTTTTCTGATAGAACATGATATTATAGTAAAAAATAAATCTTTTCAGTAAAAAAAAATTATTAAAACTTCATTAATTGAAATATAATGAAGGTTTGAAAAAATACACACAAAAAAAACATACTAACAAATATAATTCTATAAAAAACAAACAGAAAATCAAAACTGGATGAAAAACTGAAAAATGGCAACTCAATGTTTTTTAAACGAAAATTTCGGAGATAGACACTATTATTGTGCTTCACGGCAATTGGTAATCACGGCACACACAGGTAATATGCTCTAAACACAATTATGTATTGCATTTATAACAAGAAAATCTGGTTTTTCAATTTTTTTCCACCCACAGTTTCCACAATCGTAGATTGTAAAAAATTATTTTAATTTCTATTTTCATAGATCTGGAATCCTTCTGAGCAGTCTGCAAGTAATACAAACAAATCATATTCAGATTGCTGTTCATTTTACCTTCATTACCTTCATTCATAACGTATTGAAAAAATACTTAATTGTGAGATTTTCACAAAAACTTTTTACGAAAACTCAATACGTCGTTACTACCTAATTACATTCTACATATTCAATGCCTAATATACCTTATTTTACAGTTTGAAGTTCCTACATTTCAAGTAGCTGATTTTCACCTAAGTTTGTAATAAATCAAATTACCTGAGCTTATGTACCAGTTTCTACAATTGAAAAAAATATTTAGTAACGGTATTCAATTTAGTAGCGGTATTCAATAAGTATTCAATTCTAATTGATCATTCAGTAAATCACCCGAATTCCTGAATCTATTGACTTCTAAACATTCTAGAAGATTGAATTTCAAACTTTTCTCTTCTAAATGTAACACATCATATTCATGATTGAACTCATGTCCTTCTTCTCTTTAATTCATTGGGAAAATGTTCATCCCTGTTTGGCCAATATACAGTTTTGGGCAAGAGCCACATGTCACCTTATATATTCCTGATCTATCTGACACCAAAGTTTTGTCTTTATTATTTTCAATAAATTTACTCCTCATACTAGTATTCGTTCTGTAAGCTACGGTAACCTGGGGTGAAGTCGGACAATTTTTGGTCTTTTTTGCCAATAACTCGAACCCCTTTAGAGCAAAAAGTTTGAAAAAAATAATGAAGGCGGCCCTAAATCTCCAAAATTTGATACAATATAAAAATATGCAAAAAAAGATTACCCCACTACTTTTTTTTGTTAAATGCTGTCCGCCTTCGCCCCTACGTGTGGGGTGAACATGGACACCTATTTATGTTGCATCAGAAGTCATCTTTACCCCTGAAATGGGGCGTAGGCGGACACAAAAAGTGAAAAATAATAATTTATAGCAATCCACAAGAAAGAAAAACGCATTTTTAAATAAGAAACTAATCTATTTTAGGAAAATAACACAAGTAAAAACAAAACATAAACCTCATACTTATTCTGAACGTATTCAATTCGAATTGCACTGCCTTCTAGGAAAATAAAACTAAAACTACATATAACACAAAACAAAAACAAAATATAAACCTTATACTAGGTACTGAACTGTTGTTGAATTATTCAATTCGAATATTTTCATATTTTTCCAATATGGGGAATTGGAACCTATCGCGCTTCAAAAATTTTACATGTGTAAGAATTTTAAAAATTTGAGTGTAATCTACTAAAGACATATCTTTAATATTTGGATAAACAAGATATTGTTAGTTTAATGTATACGTTTGAAAATGTCCTTATAGAACGAAACTGCAGTAACGTTAGTTACGAATAAAAGTGGTGCAAAACATAGAAAGCTTCAATTCTCTTTTGTTCATTATGATTTCCTACCACGTAGTAACGGCTACATCCATCAATTAATCATCCATTGAGTTGACTACTTCCCGTTGACCCTATACAAAAAGCTCAGTGAAATCAAATCTGGTGATCTTGGTGGCCATTCTGCGAAAACTCTGCTATCAATCGTGAAACTACTATCACACTGGTACTGCACAATGAGTAGGTACCACATCACTTTGATAAACTACTTCATTCCACAATATACCTAGCATCTGAATGGATGCTTGGTATAACTTGATTATGTAGCAAATTGAAATATCATCTTCTGGGTTGCTTCCAGAAGATATGCTCCTATAATATGATTATCCCGAACGTCTGCCAAAAAATTCAGTTTTTTAAATATTAGGTGTGAAGTTGGTATCCTATATTGGGATTTGAATCATTTCAGTATCGGAAATGCCAACGATTCACTTGATAATTCATATTAAGGGTCATCTCTTTTGAGATACATGTGGAGTATAACAGAACTTGATTAAGGTTGACGCTTTTCGAGAGAATCTCACAAAATTCAACTTAACTCATAGATGATTTTCATTCAGTGAAGGTATTTTTCGTATTAATGAAGAATTCTATCTCACTCCTAATGCTTGGAACAACCCATTCGAAAAATGCGGGCTTTCCATTAAGGCAACGTGGCCTAGAACAGCAACATTGATAACTTCGTTATTAACTATTACTAAACAGTCATCCTCTACATTTCTGCCCAGATGATTCTCGTGAAAAACACGAGCAGTTTTTTCGTGTACGTAATACAAACCCATTGAACTGTATAGATCATAGATACAAGATATATATCATCATAAGATAATAAATGAAAAAACTTTATTCAACAGGGCAAAATTACGAATAGCTAATAATATAGCTGAGCTGAGAGTGACAATATCATATCAGAATAATTTTCACATAACCATCAACAACTTCAGCAATAACTAGGTGACGAATTTTAGTGCCATATTTTGTACTTGAACACGAAATTTGCCATTAGTTCTTATTATTTTCATTAGTATCATTCTATAGTGTTCAGTTCATTGAAAAGTTTACGAGCCAGATTGAGACAATTTTTTAGAAATGAAACGTGAAATCAAGCTAACAAAAACTATCAGCTTTCCTATTTATAAAAAAAGTTGTGGTATCGAAAGAATAGCTAAACATCGGCGACAAAATAAAAATGCAGTTTTCTTCAACTACTCTCTACTACACTGACTATGTGTTGCTTCGTAAGTTCTTTCCGCTATAGCCATCAAATTTTCCGCCGTAGCTTTCCCGGTCTGCATCACCAACGAATAAAATACACCTGCTTCGTTTTGCAGTAGAAGATGGGGATGATCAAACTCCGCTTTTCGTCCTGCGTCCATCACTAACACCTTATCCGAATCCATGATGGTGTGCAACCTGTGAGCTATTGTCAATACTGTACAGTTGGCAAATTTTTTTCTGATGGTTTCCTGGATGAGACCATCTGTGTGTGGATCCACGTTAGCCGTAGCTTCGTCCAAGACCAACATTTTGTTGTCTCTCAATATAGCTCTAGCGAGGCAAACCAGTTGTCTTTGACCCACGCTAAAGTTGGTTCCGCCTTCGGCCATTTTACTGTCCAAACCTGAAGGAAGATCACCAACGGCGGTTTTCAGTTCAACATCATCCAGAGCATTCCATAGTAGCTGAAAGAGTGTATTTTCAATACAGTTTCGGTTATCAGAAGACGACAGATTTATTTTTAATTATGATTTTTCATTTTATACAGTTCTTCCATCACTAGATGAAAACTTACTTTGTTCATATATATTGGAGAATATAAAAACAGTAGTAATGACGAGTAGAAAGTGAAAATGCAGGCATGCCATTTTGGCTAAAATAAGCAGAAAATAGAATTTATGGAGAACACCCCCTTATCATTCACAATAGTAGATGCGTTGATCACGGTCAACTCCTACGCCAGGTAACAGACAACGTGTTACCTCAGGTCTAGTACTAGAGTGCCACCAAGATTTAACCAAAGCCTCGGTACATAATAACATTATCCTGAGGTGGGTTAAAGGACACGACTGGAGTGAAGGTAATCCACATTGCCGAGTCTTCAGCTAAGAAGCGGCTGGACTATGCATTTCAGGACCCAGTGACACCTACGGCCTGATGACTTCAACATCTGCGGAACTAGCCAAACGTCACACCCATGCTCAATTCCTAAGTCTTATCCGAGTGTCCGGAGTTACCGTCAATGAGAGAGTGTGTGTTCTTCTAGTCTTGGCCTACACCTGCTAATATAAAGGAAATGTATCCTAGTGACATGTTCACCTTCCTGGAAAGGACAGGATGGACGATGACCTAGAAGGACAACTCCTCGGGTGGATGTACAATGAGTCACATATGGCCTATGTGGTGTGGGCCTATACTCGCCCTCCCTACTCTACAGATAGCAGATGCGTTTCAAAATGCGTTGGTGAATAGTTACTAACTTTGGTTGAACTCAATTACAGTATTTGTAAAAAAGAACCTAATTGATTTTTATATTCTTTATAAGCAGTATGAGAGACATATAAATGATATATACCTCATCCTTGAACTCTTTGAATGGATCCAAATTATTTCTGAGTGTCCCCGAAAACAAAACAGGTTCCTGTGGGATTATAGATATTTTCGACCTGAGTTTCTTCAGCTCTACTGTCCTTGTGTCAACATCGTCTATCAAAATACTGCCCTCTATGCTTGCCAAACGGAAAAGAGCTTGTATGAGAGACGATTTTCCAGCTCCTGTTCTTCCTACAATACCAACTTTTTCCTTGGCTTTGATGATGAAATTGAGGTTCTTCAGAACACAGGAATCATCAGGGGAGTATCGAAGAGATATGTCTCTAAATTCGATCCTGCCTGTTTCTGGCCAAAATTTCGGCGGTTCCTTAACGGTGTCTTCTTGTTTTTCGGGTTTCAGGTCGGCGTATTCTTGAACCCTCTCCACGGAAGTCATCTGGTTTTCCACTTCGCTCCACTGTCGCATGCCCCACTGAAACATTCCGGTCAGGCCCATGGCTTGTGTTAGAGCCAAACCCATATTTCCGCCAAAGCTTTCTGTGAAATTGTTTGAATTTTTGAAATTGATAAATCAGATATTTTAAGTGCTATTGCTTCATTTATTCAACAAATCACTCACGACAAGTAATAATTCATTGAATGATTTTCAGTGGTATCTACAAAATCAGATTGAACTAATTTTTTCGTTTCAATTTCCACCTGATTTTTGTACAATTATTTTTTCTTTCATAAATCTGTTTATATACTTGATAATGTACCAGTAATGTACCGTTATTTTTTAGTTAATTTTTTGTGTGAACCTGAGAGTTTCTGGAAAATATTCAAGTTTCTCAATGAAATAGTATTAAACAATAATACCAAAATGTTGCGATTTTTATTCACTTCTCTTTTCGGCATATATGTTATCTTTTTCATAAGTAACTCATCATTCACTGCAATAGGAATTTAATATTATATGTCGGTTGACTGAGAAGTCATTCAACTTTTATATTGAAATATAGCCCATTTTGTCAATAAAAATTGATGAAATAATGATATTACACAGGTATTTTTTGAAAAATTACATACCGCTTTTGACGAATAGTAATACAATCAATACTAAAGAAATATAAACAACAGAGTGTAAATCCAACCAGAAGGCAAAAGTTCTCATCGCGGCCAGATACATATCAAAAGCAGCACTGTTCAAGTTTTGGTAGTTGTCAAATTCTTTCTTGAGTATTTCCTGGGCTTTAAAGGCCCTTATGGTAGTCAGTCCTTCAAGAGATGCTGATAGGTGAGTGTAAATGGGACTTCGGGCTGCAAAAGCAAAAAATTTTCAGGAAAATATATTCAATTATGGAAACGAATAAGTTATCGTGTCTCTGACAACGTCATCATTAAGAATTTATTTTCCAGCCATGAGATGCTATTAAGTTTCAACAACTTCAAAACAACAGTAATCTTGAAAGCTGTAACATTCCATTTTTTCACTTTCACTGTTCATTTTATACTGTTTGTGAGACAAACTGAACACAAAAAACATCTTTTTGCCAATTTTGAATTGTATATTGTAACATACCGATTACTGAAATTCCAACTTTCTTATACAGCGACCTAGGATTCTTCTGAACAGCCTACAGTTGTACTCAAAATAAATTATAATCAAATGCTGATAATTTTAATTCATGTTTTGGTTGGGTATAAAAATTGACCTTAATAACTACTTACTTTTCTTATTTTGTTCAGTCGTAGAGTAATTTTCCATAGTGAATAAAGTGGAGTGAGAAGTGAGGAACAGTAAGAAATACTTACTTTCAATAATGTAATACTTGGAATCGGTGGGCTGCATGTATATGTTCAGAGAAACTGACGGAACAGGTAATAGCATTGTCTGAAGTTTGAACCGGTACCGATTATATTTGTTTGGGATGGAATTTTGAAAGGGTCTGTAAGTTCATCATGTTTTTTTCACCACAGTTTTTTTTTGTATTATAGTGCTGCCAGGCAAAATCATGAATTCATAAAATAACAAAATCATGAAAAACATACAAGCATAAAATTGAAAGAACCACTGACATAAAAACTAGTGAATGCATGGAAACAGGAATGAATTATCCAAATTGGACACAACGGGGAGATCGTTTTGGACATGTCTGGTTGCACTGTAGAACATAGGTCTGTGGTAGCTTCTTCTGTAGTGTCCCGAATCTCAAGAATCAGAGAAGTCTAGTTAGAGGAATGTCAAACAAAACCCTTGAGTTTCCTTGATGCATTCTGCCTTCTTCAAGCAGTGACAATTTTTAGTGAATTCATTCATCTCAAGGTTAGGAATGCAAAACCCTATTGAACCGTATTCCTTGTTATATTGATATGCTTGAAGTGTCTCCTATCCCAGTTCCTTCACAGTGTCAAGTGTTGAAAAGGGATATAGTATTTCTAGGAATTTATGTTGATGGTATCTGAATAAAAGCTTTTAATTCAGTAACCCCCTACAAGAACCGATCTGCGGCCTTGCCTCCGCAAATCTAGAACTATTCATTCCAACTGAGCACAGGTACTGATTCTTGCTCTAGATTAAGAAAGGAGTAAGGAAACAGTACAGCAATTCGACACTGATGTATATGTTAAAAAGTCAGCTCAGTATGAATGTCATAATCTTAGATTAGTCCAAGAGAAAGAAGATTCGATTTTTTGATAAACCTCCAATCCCAGAAGAATACTTTGAAATTGATAATTCTGTTGTAGCTGTGGTTGATCTGAATATGATTATTACGTTCTACGACTCTTCAAATCACTCTTTCTCTCTAGAATTTTCATAAAGACCATCGTCAAGGAAGTTGAACATTGTTAAATGAAGTGATATGGCTTCCTGTATAGTTCTTGATTCATATTGCTCCGAGCATATATTTTGATTTTCATTATTTATTAGTTGAAACAAGTTACCGGAAAGTGTACCAAAACTCGAAAATCTTTTTTTTTAATGATCACCGATACATATGGCTTTGAATCCTGGTATGAAGTTCTAATAACTCACTGACTGATTCTACTCTTTTGATATCTCTGCTGGTTCTCAGGAATATAACCCTAAAAAAGTAGAATAATATGCCAATCAGAAAAGTTGGTACCATAATCCACGCGCTGAGGGAGCCAATCACCAAGCATATGCCAACTACAGATACTGCAATCTGAAAAAATATTCTGAATAAATATTTGGACAGAATAAAAGGAAAATCAATGAGAATTCAGATAGTAAAGCAAGTGGATAATGAGAAATGTATTAATTTTTTTCCGTAGAGATACTTTAGTTTCTATCAAATGAATTTTTTTATTGATTAGTGAACAACATTGCATTCCAATTATAACGGTCGCCCCAAATGAGTTATTTGCCAAGGAGAATAAGAAAATCCAATTCAAATTGAAACTAGTGGGTGAACCTGAACATACAATTTCACTATTTGAAATATTCAAACTAAGCACTATTGAATAATATGAATATAATGCGGTCTCCAATTTCTTCACCTAGTTACTGTTTATGTTGAAATTATACACGCTAATAACCTGAAGAAACTATCATTAATTCAAATAGTAGTGTATATATATGACACCAGTTGCATAGTGAGAGAACTTGATGTAACAACACTAAACGAAAGAACTCAAGAGGTAAATGAACAAGTGAACGAATGGCCAAAAAAATCACTCAATATATCTGAAACAGTATTGATAAAGTTGTGCACAAACGTTTTGATATCTATGATTTGCGAGAATGTGCAAGTTCAAAATTGTGCTTCCATTAAAATATTAGACCTCACATAGGACTCAAATGGACTCATCATATTGAAACAATATAAAGTAGATTGAAAAAAAAATTATACGTTTTGAGGTCCATGACTAATTTCTGAGGTAAAAGGATTTTACTGAGCTTGAATTATAAAACCATAATCTATAACTTGCGATATGATATTTCCTAGGAAACCTAGTCTTTCAGTGGAATGCAATAAGGATCATTGCCGGAATCAGATGGAGAAATACATGTAAGGATGCATACAAAAATCTTAAGGTATCAACTGTTGCCAATGGAGCTTAATTTATTTTGGACTTGAAATGTTCAATGAGCTAGATGATTCAATGAAACTAGGGACAAACACCCCTACTCCTCATATGTTCCTGGAGCAAAACTAAATTTTGCAACTGTGAAGGGTATTAATGTTGTGACATTTCAACGTTGACTTTCATGCCGTAATTTAAAACTAACTGGAAAAAAAGTGAATTAATAGACAGGTTAGTATACAGACTCTAGTAAACAAGTAGCGGTAGATTCAAACTGTAATAAAAGTAATTTAAAATAATTATCAATTTCAGACTTATTTCCGAGTGAAATATGAATCAAATATAGATGGTAATGGAATAAATTCAATTAAATATGATGAATATAATTTAAAAAACGATTGAGATCATATCTCATTATAATCAATGGTAATTAACAAGGAAAAATTTACTACTCATTTCATGTTTAGAGCATACATATGAATATTTATTTATTTTTTGCACTGTTGAATCTACTCTCCTCGAAGCATGTATCCATTTCTTATATCTAACCTCATCATTATGAGGTTTAATAAATGGTATAAAAAACACGTTTTCTTCCGGATATCGATTATCCGTCGTACACTTCTCAAAACAGCAATGGTTTGTTGGCATTATACTAGCACAAAATAATTTTTTATACCAGATTTATATTCTCAAATAACAAATTAATATCACGTGAATAACACTGTTTTGCATGTAAATAGTTTATTGTTTGTCCCAAGTACTAGTGCTGCCTCTCGTGACACGTTTGCTGTACTATTCTCAGGAAAAAGGCTCATTGAACAATCACCAAATTTAAAAATTTTTTTTACATAACCTAACCTGTCTTTATAATTATATTCATCAGTAAATATATTACAGTACGACCCACTTGAAATAAAGATGTCTCCCTGAAATTTGCATCTTTTCATCAATTTCGAAGAACTTAATTTCGAATTGTAGCGCTCAGAAAACTGTACTTTGAGACCAAATATCATTTTCTTCTATAAAAACCAATACCTGCTGCCAATATTTTTATAGGTTAAAATACAAAAAATGGTATTCGCGATTTTTTTAAGAAAAATTTCAAATCACCATTAGAATGGGTACCCTCCCAAATGGTGGTGTACCAAATTTCAATAAAAAATTTTCAATATTAATAATTCTTTGATCGAATCGAAGAAAATTCAATTATTCAAGTATCTGATGGACTGAATAGGAAAATATATATGGAGTAATCGTTGATAGCTATATGGCATATTGAACGAAAGAAGATTCATTCTGATTAATTGATCATTGAACAATTTAAACAATTGAAAAACAATATTCAACAGATTATTGTAGACAGAAAGAGAAATGAATGTTCAAGTTATAATTGTTTCAACCAATTCGTCATTCATTGCAATGCACTTGTCATACTTTCCTCCAATATTCGAAATAACTTTTCTCAGTTGTTCTGTTGTAATTTCTGCACAAGTTGCAGATATTCTGATGCATAGTTTTTCCACCGGCTGCGGTCTGGACTCGTGAACTTTCTGCTTCATAGTACCCCAAAGAAAAAAATCTAGCGGTATCAGGTCCGGTGATTTTAACGGCCACCCAATGTAAGGACTATTTCGAATTATTCATCGATTTCCATAATTATTCAGTCGTCATATTACAATATCTGCATTATTTACAGAAGAACCACCTGATTGAAACTTCAAATTCAGGCTATCCTGTACTGGAAATTTATTTATTGCTTCCCAAAACTCATTTCTCAACACACCTTGACCTTACAAACTGAATTCTAACCTTCTTTTTTCATCTACCGGTTTCAAAGTGTGTAAAATTTTTGGCTTCAGTGGTTTCATTTGATTTTTACAAGGCATCTCCTGATATTTTCTCTAGGGATATTGAAGTTCAAACTAGCCGTTCGCAAGCTTGAATGAGAATTATCCCAAAAATATTGCAATTTTCGCACATCATTTCTATTCTCAAGATGTGGATTGTTTTTGTTTTTGAGCATAAGCCTCGATACTGCTGCTTTAATGGAATTCTTTGGCAGCTTCTCTTGCCGAAAGAGCGTTATCTCCGACAAGGCGCACAAGTTCAATTTTATCTCGCACATCTAGTTCTCCCATGATAAATCACTAATTCCTACCACTTTACAAAATATTTTCCCTACTAATCGGGTATAATCATGAAGTTACTGTTTCAAAACAGTTTTCGACAGCAGCAATAATAATCAACAATAGTCAATAGTTTCCAGTGCCAAATGAAAAGAGGGCGATTCTGTATATCTGCACGGTGTTTCACGGCCAACTCACCAAGATTTAAAAACCATTCAAGAGGTGTGCAGTTAACATTCTATCATGATTCAAAATAAATGTTGATTCGACT
>WOGP01002972.1:0-15845 GCA_015342065.1 Leptinotarsa undecemlineata | reverse complement strand
TAAGCTTTAAAGAACACAACTTTTTCCTAATTTAACTTAAGCTGTATCTCCAACAGGTACTGAGATTCCCATGCTTAGGATCCTTATCTTGGACACACTGTATATTAGTTGATCTTCAATAAGCAATTTAAATGTGTTGAAGATTAAAGATTCAATCTTAAATACAACAGGTTACATTTAGAAGAGAAAAGTTTGAAACTCAATCTTCTAGAACGTTTAGAAATCAATAGATTTAACAATTCAGGTAATTTACTGAATGATCAATGGAATTAAATAACTCCACATTACTAAATATTATTTCAAATGTGGTAGTTTAATCAATTACAATGTCAGGTATATTTAAAACATCAAATGACCAGGTAAAACTCAGGTTGAAATTTAAGTAGTTCAAATTGTAAAATTAGGTATATAAAGCATTGAATATGTAGAATTTAGTTAGTAAAGATACTCCCGAAGAAACCATTGCATTGGCTAACAAGTGTTGCATTTTTGTAAAACACAATAAAATATTTTTTGAATATGTTATGGATTTTCATCAAATATCGATCAATTCCATCATTTATTAAAGAATGGTATATGAAGAGTTGCTTACTTGAGGAATCCTGAGAATCTCCACTAAAATTAACTTGCATTACCGGAGGAGTCATGTACGGTAAGTCAGGACTAGCTGCAAGAACTCCTGCTACGGCAGACGCAGCAGGAATATCCAAGCCCTCATTACTGTGTAACGATGATCTTCGTGATCTCAAAGGATCCGTTAATTCATTAGATGAACTTACCACATCAGGTCTGGAAACAATAAAAACAAAAAATTATTTGGGGAAAAAAGATATTCACGTTTGTATATTGAGTTGCTTCCGAAGTTTTGTCCGTTTTAATGCATGTGTTTTTCAAAATTTTAATTTTTTGTCTCTTTTCAGTTATTTGGGAAACCCCTCTTGTCCAAAAAATCGATTTCTTTATCAATTTGTATAACAAGTAACGTAGATCTACGTACCCCACCTGTCCCGACTCGTGAAAGCATCATAACAACAAAATTTGAAAGGTTTTGAAACAAAATAATAATAATTACTGTTATTTATTGGTAAATACCAAAGCGCCATCGACCAAAATCCTTCAGCAAGTGTTTTTAAATATCCACATTAATTTTTATATACACTTACATAATATTGTAACGAATCTGAAGCCGGCCCTGACCGTTATCTCAGCTAGCAAATAAACACATGACTCATGTGTTTATTTGCTAGCGAAAGAAATGAACTCAACAAGTCGCCGCGAACAGTCTAGGCCACTACCGAAACAACTAGAGAGATCTAGCACAGTCGTTGCCAATATATAAGCCGGCTTCCCGTCCCGAGATAGCAGTCTGTGTCTAGAAAGTGATTCGTGTATTTCAATAAAGAATACGAACTCTGAAGATAAATTAAGCGTTAGTTGTATAAGTGTTGTATATAAATTAGTTGTTTCAATCATTCAAGAACCACTCCAGATCACAGTTTACTAGTAACGTCAATTAATGGATCAATTCAACAAGAGGAGAAAAAATTTCTGGGTTTGAAGATAACAGAAAATCTCAAATGGAACAAGCATATTGATACGATTTGTAAAAAGATATCCTCAATATCTTATTGTATTCAACAACTACACTGGAATGTAAATACATCACTCTTATTAATGTACTACCATGCATATTTTCATTGTAACATTTCCTATGGTATTATAGCTTAAGGAGCATCTAGTGATTGTTCCAGAATACCCAAAATTCAAAAAAGAACCATGACGTATATAGCAGGAGTTACTAGAAGGACAAGTTGCAAACTCCTCTTCCAAAATCTCAGAATATTAACTGTTACAAGTATATACATTTATGAGATATTAAAATATGTAAAATCGTATGTAACTAGTTTTTCTACTCTTAATAGTAATAAGAATTATAATACTAGCAATTCCCTACAATTGGAAGTGCTAACATACAGATTAGTTGTATCTGAATCATGTCCCAGGCTTATGGCCAATAAATTGTACAATAAACTTCCAAGTAGAATAAAAAATCTGGCTCTAAAACAGTATAACTATCAAATCAAAGACTTGCTCCTGGATAAATCCTATAATCCTCTAATATATGGATAATAACTTTTGACCCCATACATGTGTAACATTTTAGGAAGATTTTAATAAGGACGCTGTTACATAAATAGCAGATTTCTTTAGGTTTTGACTATTATATATTATGTACATGTCCAACAGTTTAGGGCGATTTTAATAACGATGCTGTTGCATAAACAGAGGATTATTTTAGGTTTTGACTATTATATATTATATTATCAATGTAAATTGTATATTGTGCCCCTAATTTGTAAACGTTTTGACAAACTCAATGTCATCTATAGATGATCCAACTGAATAAATTTTATTATTATTATTATTTCACTATTGTAATTTCATGCAGCACCTGTTAGAGGTATTGTGTAGTTTGTTCCGAGGGTGACACATTTCGGTAATACTTCTTGATGTAGACGTTTCAGCTGTTTGGAGATTATTTAACGCAGGATTACGACAACCTGAAGAAGGAAGCACATTTTTTTCCACAAGTTCTAGTTTACAGACTAGTAGGGTTTCTCAAAAGACTGACTGCATTGCAATTAGAGATGTCATTTGGTTATAGTAGCATTACAAAATGAATTTCACAAAAATACTATACCTCAACAAAGTAATTCGTTCTTCTGATATAGATCCAATTTCTTCTGTAACAGCACACCTTGACGTGGTAGGTTGAAGTTGTGCGTAAGGATGCTCTTTTGATTTGATTTTGTCATATTTAACCCGTTCGTACGGAGAGAATGTTTCATCTGCCTGACTGAGAGAGCTATGCTGAGATATGCTTGGTCTCTGTTCAACTACATTGGACAATGTATGTCTCTTAGCTGGAAAAGCTTTGATTCAGAGATAAGACAGAAATCAAATTTAACATCGAGAAGAATATTCATGAAGAAAAGCCTCAGCAGAAGCCATTCTCGTTTCCACTAACCTGAATTTTGATACTGGCCCACAGTTGCATAATGCTCCGAAGAGTTGTCACCTGTGGGATACCAATTTACGGCAGTTCCCTGTTCTGAAGGTATATCAGGTAGACTTCTTCTAGTATTTGTTACTGCAGTCCTGAAAAATGTACTTTCAAGATCAGTACTTTCGAGAAACTGAAGGAAAATATAAGAACATAGGCTTTCAGGGACAGAGTCACGATCAGAGAGAACAAAATCTCCGTTTTGGTAGGACAATGAAGGTAATATCTTTCAAGTCTCAACAACGACTGACTACAGTCTGAGCATTTTTTTGGTTCATGGGAGTAGTCCGACTAGTCCACTCCTTCCAAGTCTCTGGAAAACACTTCAGCCTCAAGTGCTCATTGCATTTTGCCCCAAATTTTTCATGACGAGCTGTATTTGCCCTTTTGTTACATTGTCTGCCGTCCAATTTTTTGCAGATGTCCTCTCAATGGACAGTGTCCAGTGTCCTCACAACATTCTCAGACTTTTGGGTTTGTTAGTGCCCCCAGTCAGTGCATATGCCGCCGTAGCAGAAGAAACTTTTGGTACTTTAAGTTCCTTTCAACCATTGTTTACCAGCCCGGATTTTCTTCTCTCTAACCGATAGAAAATGTCCGTTGTGAACAGGTACATAAAAATTCTATGAGACTTAAATGATATTAAATATGTTCGATAAAAATCTAATATCCTAAACAGTTTCCGAGATTCACAGAACTGTACTGTGTTAGAAAAATACCCAATAGAGTAAACATATGTTATACTGAAACATAACCTAAGGAATATGCATATATAAAAATAAAAAAATGCATGCAAAAGTGCATAGAGCTACGCCACAAAACAATATCAAATCAGTTATCATACCAAGAATCCTGATTTAAGAGGTTACATAAAATCACAAATTTTCGGCATAAAACAACAGCAATAGCAACATTTTCAAAGAGACATCTTTGATCTGTAATTCTTGTAGTGAGGATCTTGTAACTTTATATAAGTACAACAGATATCTCTTTAAAATCATACCTTCCATTAGTATCTAACGAATCACCGCTAGCATTTAAAACATCAACAACACACGGTGCAGCAGAATGAAGATGATTGACATTTTCATCAGGATTTTTTTGTGTGACCATGCCATCAAGCCCTTGCCATTCATCTCTGAAAACAAACGCATCAAGCAGAAACGGCAAACAAAACGAAATCAAAGGAACGTGAATAATGATCTTACTTTGGCGTTTTCTTTCTCCAGCAGATGCAGAATACTAAAGACATTACAAGTATAACACTGATACACCAAGGAAGAACAATAATCCACATTACGATGGAGTCACATGTTTTTGTAAATTGTGGGAAACTCTACCAAATCCACAAACATATCTATAGTTGTGCTGATTTGTTCCTTTTGTTGAAATGTATTAGTTTTTACCAACATGAATAAATGTATAATAGGTATTCAAAGTACATTGGAGTCAGGTAATGTATAACTTTTTCAAAAATTGGGGCGACGTTCCCATTTCACTATTTACTGGCCTAAAATGAATCACATGAAACTTCAGATAAAACTAGTTCAAGAAGTGGTATCACAGTGCTGGGTCTTGTCTATGACCTCTCTAGTAAGATAAAATGAAATGTCGATGGGTTTCAATACTTGATTTCGAGTACAGTGCACTTATATGAAATCAATGCGATATTAATAAAAAAAATTATTCATACAAAAACAAAAACAACGTCACTGACAAATGATATAACCTTAAAAATGAGTCATTTTGACTTTGACTTTTGACGGTTAATCATTCATCTACAAATATTAGGTAGATTTGTTCTGGTTCTCAGTTCGAACTGATTCGAATCGTCCAAAATCAGTTAGTCATTTGTGGAGTGAAAAGGATAACGCGACAAAATGTTCAGTATTAAATTGGGTGACTGTTTTCTGTTTGTTAGGAACAGTCCCGGCAGAGAACCAGCACAAGCCTAACATATTCAGGAAAGCTACTGGGACGAATCTAGGACGGATCAATAAAAATAGTTATCAAACAACTGGTTATTCAAACATCACCTACCAAGGTTATATTGAGCGACTCTTCTTCAATGTTATCGAACTCTCCTGATAACAAAAGCTCACAAAACTACTTAAAGACAGAGGTCGTGTACATTGTTTTGAATGAGATCCCTCAAAAAACTCGTTAATATTTCAAAATAGACGGGTTGGGATTGGAATATTAAAAAGTAAGACTTCGTTAATTCTTAGTTTCGAATTGTGAGGGGTTGTTCGTAAGATGGTGACAGCTGGTTAACGGAAAAACACTTTTTTAACGTCTAATGAAAACACTTTTCCCACTTTTCTCGACGTGAGTCGAGAAGTGATTTTATTTTTTCACAATTCATCCTTACAATTGTGGAATCACAATTATAACTGTGTACTTACAATTATTAATGTAAATTTACAGTTTCAAGTGTTAACTAACAAATTCACAGTTACAACCGTGAATTATGCCCCTCGACTGAAGACATAAAATATCCACACTTGTACACTTTGTACTCAGA
This sequence comes from Leptinotarsa undecemlineata, assembly GCA_015342065.1. Lineage (NCBI taxonomy): Eukaryota > Metazoa > Arthropoda > Insecta > Coleoptera > Chrysomelidae > Leptinotarsa > Leptinotarsa undecemlineata. The sequence continues at coordinate 10,257 of WOGP01002972.1, read as the reverse complement.
GTAATAATTGTCAAAAAGTTTAATGTATTACATATCTGTTAATGAAAAGAAATATAACCAGTCGCCTAAACTAGACAAAGGCATATTCAACTATTCTAATTATAACTTGAAAAATAACATATCATTAATAACAAATTTGAATAAATTGAAGGATGTAGCAGTTACTACATAGTAGGAACCATTATGAAGGAAAGAGAATTGAAATTTTTTATGTTTTTAACACTTTCATTTTGTAATTAACGTTACTGTAGTTTCTGCCTATAAGGACATTTTCAAACTCATACTTATACATAAAATTAATCTATAGTTCAATGTATTAGTTTGAAAAAGTCCTTATAGGACGAAACTGCAGTAACGTTAGTTACAAATAAAAGTGGTAAAAAAACATAGAAAGTTTCAATTCTCTTTTATTCAGAACAAATTTATTATTCGAAAGTAATTTTGACTTGGCTAGGTTGGATATCGTCTGATAAGCAAATTCAAAAAATTTGCAATAAATATAACGTGCTGACATTTATTATGCTGAGTATAAAGAGTACATGCGAAGAATTTACAGACTGGTCATAATTTATAGTTATTAATTACAGAAAATTTGCCAATTTACAGATAAATTCACATTTTTTGTAATTGTGAATTCGTTAATTTCCATAGTTGTAACTGTGAATTGAAAATTGTAAGTGTGTATTATGGAAAATAATTTAATTATTTGTGGCCATTTTATCGAATTATTGAACCTATTACGAAATTATATTCCGTAATAGATTCAGCTGTGAAGCTGGCAACCTTGCCTCTGTCATAATCCAAACATTCCCCATCTTTGAATATATTTTTTCTTGTTTACATTATTTTCATTTAATGTATATCAATCAATTTTGAGTTTCCATTTTTTCTCAAGTATGGACAAACCGGTAATTATATCTGGTGAAGCTTCCGAAACAGACAGTGAGGAGGATTTCAATCCGAAAATGGTAGCAGAAAAATTGTATAGGGTTCCTTGATAATTAATTTTTCATTTTTAGGTCTATGATGTAACAAAATCGGTACAAGGTGCAATAATAACTGGCGAAGATTCAGAATCCGAAAACGGCAAGAATATTTTTTTCTGTTGTCTTTAAATAAATAATCAGTTATTTTCAGAATTAGATAGCTTTGCCAGTGCTATTTCTGCTCTTAGTCAAGCACCTCAGTCAGTCAGAAGTGGAGAAAAGAGTCCAACTGATTCATTATTTCATCAGAAGCTAAGTGGGTTGATTTCAATTTTGGTCAGGGCTAAGTACTTCCCTTTTAGCAGGGTAGCAAATTATGTTTGTCTATAGTCTTCAGTCGTTGATTGTGAATGAAAAGTACCTACAGTTATAGTTATCAGTTATCCAGTGTTTTTATTTTTTACAGGAAAGCAAAATAGTCAACTCCGCAGTGATATAGAAAATTTGAACCAAAGTACTATAAACAAGGCTCGCAAAAATCTGAATGATGTAGACCAACAACTACTCCGTTCACAAGTTACTGTGCAAAATGCTGTAACTTCTCTCAAATCACTCAGTGTAAATTCATTAACGCTGAAGAGTAAATTACATTCTCTTTTATCTGCAAACTTTTTGTCGAACGTTACTGTTGAGAAGTAAAATGTGATACATCAGCAAAATACATTTCAGATGCAAGTAATGTACAAGGACACAAGTAGGAACTGGATTCAATTATTATTACTTATATATTTATTTCTATGATAATACTTATTCATTATTAAGACTGAGTGATCAGTGATTAGTTAAGTGGGAACATTTTTCAATGAGAATAAAAAGTATCTATAAACTGTTTTCGTTTTTCGATAAGAACCAAGTGATATACCAAATTATAACAAAGACTGACTATAGTTTTGAAATGTGGGATTCACCCAACATGAACCGTGGGGTGCTCCATCCTGCTGGTAAGCTATTTCGTTTTCTGGTAAATTGTCATAGTTTCCTGAATTCAGAGTAATAGAACCTACACATTCTTGAAAGGCTTGGTTTTTCGAACATGCAATAAAAGTTTCTATCCTAGTTTACTGACAATCAGGTTAAATTATCTATAATTGACAGTTCAAACCACTGGCACCGCGCCTTAAGAATTTTCCTGTAGTGCTTGTATTTCGTCCGTACAAAAAACCCAAAAGCAAGGCATTTGTGATCCAACATTGGAAAACACTGTTTCGACCAGTTTTATTACCGCCTATAGCACTTTTATGGTGCTGACACGACACTGTTGTTGCCTTATGAAGGATATTGAAAATATTGCGGGGAATAAAAATGCCGAATTTATTGTAGCTATTCATTTTCCACCCGCACGCTGATATAAGCTGCTTTCAGCTACGGCACAGTCTACTTGGGCAGATATTATCAAAAAAGAAGAAGAAAAACGGATGAGCCCTCTCAAGGTCATGTCGGCAAACCGCAGCCACAGAACACCCTAACTGTCAGAAATCTTGGCCTGAAAAATACAGAAGGCTGTCACTCTTTGGGCCGCATTATATGTCGATGGATATACGCTGAGACCGCTGGACATGTCGACAGCAAATCCATAAAGGGACTCAGATGTCTCGCAGCAATTTCTGCATCTATTGTCAGGAACCTTGACTACGGTGGACGGTACTACTAGCTATGTCTGATTTTGGACCACGAATACATAAAAATCGACCATTTAAACTGTCGATTATGCCTAATAAACAGTTTGAACTGTGCTATTCTTATTAATTGTCAATAAATAACTGAAAAACATCACACGGTATTGTTTCGAACTGCTTTCCGTGGTTCATATAGGTTTTACCAGTGGCAATAGTCCGGGTCAAAGAGTTCATTCTAATCCTTGTCCGGGTTTTGAACAAAGACAAACATGAGTTAAGGCGACCCCCCTTTGAAGACCAACAAAAAACTTAAATACTGTTTCAAAGTTGAATAAACACTGCTGAACATAATAAACACTACCAACATTTCACTAATTATTGTTTAATTAAAATATTCCAGCAATAGGTATCATCGACATAACCCATAAGTTTATGTCGATGATAGGTATCGATAAAATTTTTAGGTTATTTTCGAAAATAATTTTGAAATATTAATCCCTGTAGGTACGGTAATTACTTTCGAATTTCAACATATTAAGCAAATGTATGTGTAGATTAATATTTATTATGTAATTTTTAATAAAAACTTAATTGTAGTTGTGTGAACTGAATAACAAAATTTACATAAAAGTTTCAAGGGTTTCTTTATTCATCTGCTTATCTGTGAGTAAACATCAAATGAAGTTGGACATTTCCAAATTTGACATTGAATTCTTGTCATTTCTTTTTGTGAGCAGAGAAAAAAAATTGTATTTGTGAAAATGGGAAAAAGTGCAAAAAAACTGAAAAAGGTGAAACAATTCCGACCTCAGAAACAATTTCGTTATCTTCCGGGTTCTGTAACAGATGAGGCAAATACTATCGACTTAGCTACATATAACTCTTTCAGATATAGGGTAAGCATTTGTATAAAATTGAATGAAGAATGAATAAAAATTTCCAATCAACAATTTAGGTGTTTTGTGCGAGGCCAATGGTAGATTGCTATCCATCAAAACTGAAATATTTTAGTCTACTCAACATTAGAAAACTGAGTCAAGATCTGGAAACAGCAATGTTGATCGATAAAAAAAATAAAGAACTCGTAGCAAAAATAAATATGATCAACAGAAAGGGGGTCAGTATTTTGGATGATATTTTATCTGAAGTAAGAAATATAATAAAAGTTTTAGGGAGTGTTGGACACTTACAACCCTCTGGCATACAGAAGGACAAATAAATGGATGTTTTATGAATTGAAAATGAAGAAAATAGCTGAAGAAAATTTGGCTATATATAAGGTGATCCAATCAGCAGTAAGTAATGCCATTTCTCAAATCATAAGTCTAGCATATTCTATATTATGAAAATTATATTTGATAGTTTGACCGAAATTGTATTTATGAAATGAAATGAAATAAAATTATTTTAAATCATTTTTATATGACACCTTTCTGACATGATTGTTTTTTAGCTTATCTGCATATTGCACTCCTAAAGCACAGATTGAATATTTAATCTGTGCCAACAGCTATGTTTAATTACAAAATTCCATTGTTGCAACTCTACGCATATGTTGAGTTTTCTAGATTCTTCAGGTCATCTGTTATACCTAATAATTGCCTTGTGAGCGGCATCTAGATGAAAGTCACTTGATTTTTTTCTCTGAGAGTTATCTTTATAGCGATTGTTTGCAATTCCAATTTAGTTCGGCAAGTTTGACTTCATAACAAATTTAGATAAAAGAGAACAAAACTGAGACCAAAATACCAAAATATCCGAACAAAAGAGAAAGTTATGGGTAGTTGAAGTTGCACCTGCGGGAATAATTTCATCCAGCATGTGACGTCATCTGACTCAGGTGACTGTGTTCATATTCGCTTGGTTGTAGTATCCACTTCGAATTTGGCAGTTATTCACTCCGCTCGTGTGGTATTTCATTCATTACGACGGCTAAAACTGAAAAATACTCTTACTCTTACTCTTTTATAACGACGATCGCGACTAGGTCGGAGGACGTCAGTAAATTTATTGACGTATTTTCAGAATTATTTCACTGACTTCACTGATTTCTTTTATATTTCACGTTTATTCAACTTATTTGGTCAACAGTATCGTGAAACTTCTCCGTTGACTGATACAGACGTTGGTTTTTGCATATTAAGGTGAATCTTTGCATTCCTGACTCCAACTTACAAATGTTTTTCAACAGACCTCTTTTTACCAAACGAAAGAATTCAGAAGGGAATGGCAAACCACAGTAAAAGAAATGGATCATTCTTGCAAATATCCGTTGACGATTGTGTACAAACCAAATATTGATAATATACTTCGTAGCGAACCCTCTATTAGTGATGGATTGCAGAGAGGAAACTTCGATAGACCTTTGTGAGTCATTCAAAAATATATTTATTTTTGGTGAAAAGCCCAAAGGAAAATGAATTGTATAATAATTATATTTTCATGAAAAAATTGTTCTAGGTGTTTCTTGGAGTTTCAAGTGAGAAAGGGCGAATACTTGGGAGTAATTTTCATAGAATTATATTTTGACCATGTTCCCGTTACCGTACAAAATTTCGTAGGGATTTGTACTGGCGAAGGATTGACATACAAAAATTGTTTGGTACATAGGATAATCAAAGGGCAGTATTTAGAAACTGGCGACATCACTAAAGGAACCGGACGTGGTGGCGCTTCCATTTATGGCGAGAGATTTCATGAAGAAAATCATATGCTGAAGCATACTAAAGCCGGTAATTATCTCTTTTTTCAGTAAGTTAACTTCCATTCTGTATTCATTTATATGTTTCGCAACCCAAAATCAAAACAATTTTTTGGAAAAGTTATTTTACACTGGATGATAATGTATATAGATACTCGAAGAAAATCAATTTATTGAAAAAGTACTATAGTTTTATCTGGAGGAAAAATTATGTTTTGTGTGGGGGATCCCCTGTAGGAAAGTCCGACAACCACATGAACAAAAATCTTTTTCGTCGAATGAAATATACAATTTTGTTCAGACAGACTTTCAGGTCAATTAAAATTGGTAACGATTACTTTTAATATCAGCGGTCGACAAAGCTGTCACTTTTAGTGCCAAAGACACTTGACTTAACCATCGACATTAACAAACTTTTACAAGTCTCAATTCGGTATTACGAGTAAAGAGTCGAATAAATTATCAATTCAAAGTTGAAATTGTTCAAGATACAAAATTTAAAATGTGTCTTCCTTTTGAACTTTCGTAAATAATATCACAACCTTCTGATTTGCAGGAGTTCTTTCCATGAAGAGGTTGCCTCCGACTGATAATAATTCACAGTTTTGCATAACTTTCACAAAGATGGAGCAATTAGATCATAAAAATGTTGTGTTTGGAAAGGTAATTCAAGGGAATGCCACCCTTTTCAAAATTCAGGATTACGGACGTAAAATAGGGAAACCTTATGCTGAGATATATATTTCTAATTGTGGTATGCTGGACTGAATATAATTTTGGATCAACATTAAATACGATGTTTTCAATTTGGTGAAAAATTCATATAAATTCCTGCAATACATTTAAAATTCTCCAGTGTAGGTAATTATTCATTCTACCATCTATTTTTTAAGACTGTAAGTATTACAATATTCTAATTGACGACACTATTGCAGACAGACAGATATATATATTTATTTCCAGTTAACACACACATTAGAACAGTAGTGAGTTGATATTTTTCTTGTATACTTTCATTTTACGGATGAGTCAAATGACACGTGAAAATATTCGTAGGAAGTGCATAAATAAAAGCAATATGTTACAAATTTCATCAGATGGTTTTTTAATTTTACAGAAATATAATTATGTAACTGATTTAGAAATGGAGGTATTTTTATTAAACACGGCGCAGTATACAGTTCACGTTACGAGCAGAACACTTTGCCAAATGTTTATTTGAATAGCAATTTTTGAAGATTTTCTAAATCCTCTGAGAGAAAACTCTTTGAGATTCGAATCGTACATAGTATGAATTGCAATTCATAACTTTCAACATTTCGACCTTTTTTTTATTTTACCTAAAATTTAATACTGACAAACGAAACTACACTCCGTAATAAGATTCGAAAAATATTAGGACAAAGAAATATTGTGCAAAACTCTGTGAAAAATTGTCAAATGAGTGTCATAAAATTGTAAAATAACCTTTTGGCTGGATAACTCTTGTAGCTTAGGTCATTACACGGTGAAGAAGAGAAAAAACATGTCAATCCCGTGTCAAAAGCCTGTCAATGCTGTGTCAAAAACATAATTGTTACGGGTTTTTTAGTGTTTACATCAAAGTCAAATATAAATAGAATTGAATATCATTCAATTTAATTTGTTTCAAATAATTATAACACAGCAAGAAAATGTTATATTTGGAAGACTATTTGGAGAGTAAGTAGTTTTCAAATTATTTACTTTACCCAACGCATGCTAAAAAGGCGCTAAATTTGAAATTTGTTTAATTTTTAGTGATCGAACATTTACCCCAAGAATTAAGAGATCGTTTTACCGATATGAGAGAAATGGACTTAGGCATACATAGTAAGTATTTAGAAAAATCGAAAATAGTATGTAGTAATTAGTAATTTTAATGGTGATGAAGTAATTTGGTATCACACAAGGTTTGGTTTCCGTCCCAATTTTTCATTCATGTTGATACTATTGAATATATAGGTTTGATATGTCGATATTCTATTCAGCCACAGCTAAACATTTCTTACAAAAAATGTAACTTCAAAAAGACTGATTTTCAAGCTTATAAGCTAATAAACTGAATGTTTAAATTGACTACAAATCAATCAGACAAGTTGAAAAGTCTAAACATTTAGGCCTAATAATTGATAAAGATATAAATTTTGAAAGTCATATTGATAAAATTAAAGTAAAAGTTTCACCACTTGCAAGAGCAATCAAGAGAATAGATTTTTAGATAGTCGTATACAAATTCTAATTCATAATGCTTATATTCTCTCTAGAAAGCTATAAAAGTCATGTTGAAAGCTTTGTATGAATTAAATACATATGATTTACTGAACAACATAGAAATCCTTGTTTTCATAAATACAAATAAAATACTAGTCAATTGTCTAGTCTGGATATGAACATGAATGATTATTTGTTAGACAATATGGATGAACTTGAAAAACAGGTTAAGATCTTCTTCAATGATTGCAAGAGATGCCCTGGAGAAAATTTGCCCCAGAACCTTGATTCAGAATATCAGGCCATTCGAAAAGAGTACTACAAAACATTAGAAGACGCTGACGAAAAGGTAAAAAATATCGCAACGGGCATTTCTTTAGCATGATGTCTGTATTTACAGGTAACTTTAGCTGGTCAAATGTACGATTTAGTCGACAAGTATTTACGAAGACTAGATTCAGAGTTGCATAAGTTCAAATGCGAACTAGAAGCTGATAATAAAGGTATAACAGAGGTATTAGAAAAACGTTCTTTAGAATTAGACACACCTAACAGCGCACCTAGTATTTCGTCGCTACAGCAGAAAGAGAACCGCTATGAGAGGTGAGCAAAAAATAGATTTTCAGTTTTGTTTTCATACTGAAGTAGTGTGACTAGTAGTTTCAGGTATACGAGACCTAGGACTGAGAAAAGGAGGGAGAGTAACGTGGTACTACCTTCACAGTTAGTGGAAAAAAGACAGGTCGTTGCTGCAGTTCCACCTACTATACCTGCTCCTATAATGGAGACAAGACATACAGTTTCGTCTCATTCGCAACCCACACCACCCGCAACGACTGCTATCAGTTACAACTTGGGCCATAGCCTAGGGGCAGGACCAGCTATTGCTGCTGCCGCATCTCAAGCTATTGCTGCTACTCAGCAGGTGAGTAATATTTATATGACCAGCTGGCAAGGCTGAGAGACAGCCTTGTCAGAACAAAAATGTAGTCTCCCTGAGAGAGCTTTGCCAGAACAAAAATGCTGTCTCTCTGAAAAACAGCCTTGACAACAAACAAAGTTGTCTCTCTGAGAGACATCCTTGCCAGAACAAAATGGTGCCCCTTCGAGAGACAGCCTTGCCAGAACAAAAATGCTGTTTCTCTGAGACAGCCTTGCCAGTACAAAATGCTGTCTCTGAAAAACACCCTTGACAACAAAAATAGTTGTCTTTGTGAGAGACAGCCTTGCCAGAACAAAAATGATGTCTTTCTGAGACAGCCTTGGCTGAATAAAAGTTCTGTCTGTCTGAGAGAGCTTTGCCAGAACAAAAATGCTGTCTCTGAAAAACAGCCTCGCTAGAACAAAAAAGCTGTCTCTCTGAGATATCTTTTCCAGAACAAAAATGCTGTCTCTCTGATAAACAGCCTTGACAACAAAAATAGTTGTCTCTGTGAAAGGCAGCCTTGTCAGAACAAAAATGCTGTCTCTCAGAGACAGCCTTGCCAGAACAAAATGCTGTCCCTTTGAGAGAAAGCCTTATCAGAACAAAAATGCTGTTTCTCTGAGACAGCCTTGCCAGTACAAAATGCTGTCTTTCTGAGACAGCCTTGCCTGAACAAAATGCCGTCACTCTCTCTCTTTGAATAAGATACTATTATGATACTCTATTGTGACACTGTTTAAATGTGATCAAAATATGTGAAGTTACTGTAATCATTTCATTATTTTTAATTTCAGATGCAGCAGGGCCGTAGAACTGCAAGCCTGAAAGCTTCTTACGAGGCAATAAATACCGGTTCACATGGACACGAGTTCAGTATTGGCAGAGAATTAGCAGGGGCAGCACAAACAGCCATCCAAGCCATACAGCAGGATCATGCCAACAACAAAAAGAAACAAAAGTAAGTCTTACTCGGCTACATTGAACATCAGTGAATGTTTTTTCTTTCCAGGAAATGGCATGGTAGTAGCACGGGTAGTAATACGTCGTCTTCATCGGTTTCTACAGTTGTTCAGGCTGCTGTAACTCCAACGGTGGTGACTCCAGCTCCGGAATCACCAAATGTTGAAGTATCTAATCAAAATGCTGAGGTGACTGATGGAGAATGGACATACGATCCAAACGAACCTAGATACTGTCTTTGTAACCAAGTATCGTATGGCGATATGGTAGCTTGTGATAATGAAGATGTGAGTCATTTCTTTTCATTATATAGAAAAAAAAATTTGACGGGATATATTTTTGCAATTTGGTATTTAATCCCATCCCATCCAGTATATTGCTAGTCTTTGGATAAGTAAATGGTAATTATTGTAACCATAGTTAGTTTGATGGAACTGAATGTGAAAGGTTTGACCAAGATTGGTAGTACAAAATGGTTCATTGATGTGGTCTGCCCCTTTTTTTTTTTGTACCTTGGGAACTATCTGACTTGTCCATTTAGTCCAAGTCTCTAGAAAACACTGCAGCCTCTTGGACTTATTGCGTTTATTCTCCCATCTTCACATGACACCCATTCCATCAGTCTCGTTCCCTGAACTAGTTTGTACAGGTTCCGTGTTGGATGTTCGTCATATTCTTCTGGGCGTAATTTTGTAAGTCCAATTTTGTAAGCCTACTGTGATTTATTGCCTCACATTTTCATAGATAGATAGATTATCTTTATTAGTTCTTTGGTACAAAGACCCTTGCGGGTGTAGAACATGTCAATGTATAAAGGAGTATGATAAAAATTACAAA